>JAIUCT010000019.1:5468570-5481418 GCA_021307375.1 Tetraneura akinire | reverse complement strand
TTCCATAGAATGTACATAATTTCCATAGATTGTACATAATTTCCATAAGATAATATAGTCTGTAATTACCATATTTATAGTAAATTGTGATAAGTGATAATTTTATATGGCAAGATCAAACGAAGCCCACGGAGCCTAATCTAACCCACGAATATTTATCATACATATATGTATATCTATTATCTAAACAGCTGATGCTCTGAGCTGCATTTTGTTCATTATTATATTTCTCATGATTATCTATGATTCTTCTTTTTCTTGATGCAAAATGCGATAACGTGAACCTTTTTTTTAGACATAAATATTATAATAGTGTTATTACCTTATTAAGTATTAAGTACAATATGTATGTTCTTAATACACCCAAATAATATTATTTTATTATTATTAGAGTACGGATTTTAAAGCAATAAAAATCTAAAGAAAAAGCACTAAAAAAAAGCAATAAAGCTGTTTAAAAATCCTAAAAAAGCTTTAAAAAAAGCATTAAAAATTGGTTTTAAAAAAAAATATTATATTATATTAAAAAATATTATTAAAATTATTTATTAGTTAATTAAAAAAATTTTTAAAAAAAAGTATATATTTATTTACAATCCGGCTTTGAGTTTTCTTTCTTCCCAATATTATTAATCTATAATTTAAATTTATTCTATTTAAGGTAATTTACAAAAAATAAATTAAATAAGAGTTGGAAAATAATTTTTTTACCTATATATCATCGGAATTGTATTGTACAATTAAAACTTTTTTCAAATTTTCAAATAAAAATCGTCTAACATAACGAGATAAAATCGATTGAGCCATTCATGACATTGGAAAACCCATTATTTGATATAAAAACAAAATTTAACATTTCTAATACGTTTATTTAGAATACATTTTGAAAAAATGTATGAAAAATGCTAAAAAAAGCATAAATATACAAAAAAAAATGTCAAAAAAGCATAAATATACAAAAAAACGCAAAAAAGCAAAAAAAAGCAATATAAAATGTCGTGAATTTTATTCTAAGTAGTATAAATCGAATTTGTAGCTGATATAGCTTCGTTTTAGAGCAATAGAAAAAAAAAGCAAATGCCTTCAAAATCCGTACTCTAATTATTATACTATAAATTTTATAATTTCAATAATAACCATTCAGTGCAAAAACAATACTTTCTTTTTACAAATATACGGCGAGGCCCCTTCTACGACGAGGCCCGCGGAAAAACCCGCCTTTGTATATATGTAGTTCCGCCTCTGGTTGCACTACAATCTACAACACTGCTCTCGGACCGGTAGTGTCGCCGGTCGCCGCGATAAAATTCAGTCAGAACCCAGAACTATAACTTTTTGATTCTACAAGCTACAAATCGATTATTCGTAAAAAAAAAAAAACGCTCATAATAGTTTTACATGTTTTTAAGAGTTTTCTGTTTTTTTTTTTTTTTTTAATAATTGTAACAAAATAATACTATAGCTATAGCTACAGGATGTATACATAATTTTATCACAGTTATCTGTGAGATAATCGTGAATAATATAATAATATATACCTACCGGACCCAAAGACCTTATACTAAGACAAGTACCTACCTTATACCTTATTATAAGATCTATCACCGGACCGTGTTATAGAAATAAATAATCTATATAATATGTTATCTACAGTATTTGTTATAATCAGTTTTGATAACTATAAAACTGTTACTTTTCATGTGTTACTAAACATGCTTTTGCCGCTGAGTATTATCAGTTAGTTAATATACGGAGAAAAAAATGACTTCATCCAAGCACATATATATATATTATAATATATAAATTAATGTTATCGCATAATGACGTTAATGCGTTCAAGGAAATCCTATTGGTTTTTCAAGTTGTCGTGGCGTATTTTGGAGGGGGAATGGGGCAATCATCCCCTTCTAGAAAACGATTTCGATAATATTTTTCATTTTTTTTTTTATTGGTTTTACAATGATGTGTGTATTTTTTACTTATGAATAGACACTTTCTTGACCCTAAATGATGCTCCGATTTCCACGAATGGTATATGTTTCCCGGTTGGAAAGTGGATGTAGTTGGTACTTTATTTAGGTTATTTTTCGAATTTCTAAAAATTGACCCCATGCCCATGCGATAGGAAAAATGACCAAAAAACGATGAAAGAACGGTATTTTTCACGAAAACTGAAATTTCGACGAATTCGATTTCAATATTTTACGATAACTCGGACAATATTGAACTCAGTGGCGCCGAGTTTAATACATTTTTGTGGAGCAAAATTAAATTATTTTTGACCCACCCACCTACCCCAATAATTTAAATTTTATACTCTAGAAGTTTGAACTATCAACTATGGTTATAGTAATAACAATAATTATCATTTTAACTTATTCCTTGAAAATATACAAACTTATTACTACTAATATTAAAACTATTAATTATATAAATACAGATTATTACCTATATAATATAGGAGATTACTTTATAAATAATTACTAGTTACAATGAAAAAAACAATAGAAAATAATAATAAATTTAATAATTTCATTAAAATTAATAAATAATTATTATGATATAATTTTATAAGTAATTTTGTAAGTACAGAACTATTAGATGCAAACTTATTAGTAATTGTTTCAAAATCCATGGACACATTTAACTCACAAGCTCTTATCATCAAAGCTTCAAGTCTTTCTTCGTTCATAGTCGATCGTTATGTTTTAATCAGTTTAAGCTTTGAAAAAGCGCGTTCTGGAGAGGCGCTGGATACCGGTAAGGTCACAGCTATACTTAAAGCAGTATACAAATAAGGAAAAATTTCTTTCAACCCAAATGAACGACATATATTAAAAATATCTTCTATCGACCCACAATTTTCTTTTTTTTTATTTTCATGGAGGACACTATGCTCTTCATCACTTTCTTCGATTTCTTCTTCAGACTCACTTAAAAATGTATCATTATCATGTAGTTTTTGTGGGATAATTTTTATTTTATCAAATTGAGAATAATAACTAGAAAATTGAATATATTCTTTTCTTAATGAATTCAACTCAACAAATTGACTATAAACATCACAAAATCCATTGAATGCATCGTCTGAGATACAAGCTATTTTGGCTACCTCTTTAAGTCTCTAATGAGAAAACAGTGCCAAATCCTTAAATAATGGTAGAGAATGATCATTAAACCGTTCTGATATTTGCGTTAATACAATATCAATAATTGTAAAATAAGTGTTAATTTTGAAATTTTGAATATTGTCAATTGTTGGCTCATCAGATGATAATTCTCCAGTTCTCATCGATTACATCGGTACAATCGATAATCTATTTTCTATAATAATATACTCGTATGTATGGAATCTTATTATTTTTATTTATTTCAATAATACCATTATATTCCATGTCACCAGATCAATCAGCTGTTTAGCTACGTTATAGTATTTTACATCTATTATAATCTATGTCGATGGAACATTATAAAATTGTTATAATATTTTTTAAAAATTTTCAAGGCTTACATTTTATTTCAATATTTTTTTTTATATATACGAGTATACTCGTGTAAACATTTTATTGTTATACATTTTTTACATTTTAGTTTTATTTTAACGTAGTTGCAAGTTTATAAATATTTGAAAATGAGCCAAAATGTAATTAATTTATTACAATACTCGTCAATTGAACAATCGTCAACTGCTGAGGAAATGAAAATTCCGTGATGGACATCCCAATAAAGGTAAGGGAAGAAATTATACAAAGACAGTATTAATAATAATATTTTTAATAAGACGGATATATTTTAAATAAAAGATAATAATTTCGCTGTACACTAGTAGGTACTTAGGTAGGTATGTGTTTATTATATTATAGGTAATAGAATAGGTATTATAATTGTTAAATATAATAATTTGAAAGATAATGCGAATAAAATAATATGTACCTACAAATATAAAACTAAATATAATATTCAATTTGTAAATTGATCTATTTAATTTTTGTAGTTTTTAATAAAATTTTAAATTTTACATAGGTAATAGGTATTAATTTTTAATTATTATATTATGCAATTAATATTGTGTTCGTTTAGAGTTTACAAACTTTCTGAATTTATTATAACATAATTCCTATATTTTACGATAATTTAATGATCGGGCAATATTGAACGTAGAGACGTGAAAATTTTAATGGGTAATTATTGGTGTCTAATTGTTACATGAACTTTTCGTGAAAATATAGAACTCTTGTAATTTTTTAACATTTTAAATTTTATCTAGATATTAGATCTTAGATATTTAAGATTATTCTTAAAATTTTTAACATTATGTTTAATAAAATTGTTAATTTTGTAGTTGGAATTCTAAAAATTATAGTGAATAAGTATCCTCACTTATCGATTAAACTTATTTCCAAAAAGTTGCAAAAATATACAGTATCAATTTTTCTTTATAGCTGTATTTATTTCAACGGTGCAATAAATCTATGTCCTAAAACCAAACAGCTGTTATGAAACTATACATTATACGTTTATATATTATATCTATATTCTATGGCGATGGACCATTATATAGCTATTGTAATATTTTTACAAATTTCAAACGTTTTTATTTTATTATTTTTGTTTTTATATCATATGTGTTTATACACACGTTTTATTGTTATAATATTTTAACATTTTATTTATTTTTACGTCGTTATGCAAGGTAGTTAATTAAATGAATACCTAGTCAAAAATGAGCCAAAGTAGAATAAAGTCGTATTACAATACTGGTGAATTCAATAACCGTCGACTGCAGCTAAGGAAATGGATTATCCGTGCTGGACATCACAATGAAGGTAAGCGAAATATTATGAAAAAATAGTAAATAATATTTTAAATAATTAATATAAACGATAATATAATTTCGTTGTGTATTAAAATATATTTTATTATAATTGATAAATAAAATAATTTTAAAGACAATATGAATAAAATTCGTAATATACACATATTTAAAATTATAAATAATTTTCAATAATCCTGTAAAATTATTAGGTAGGTATTTATTTTATTTTAATATTAGTTTTTAATATAATATTAAATAGTAAATATTGGTTGTTATATTATGAAACCATGGTATATTGGTTAAAGTTTTTCCAAAAAATTACAAAAATCTCCATTCTCGATATTTATTATATAATTTTTTAAAGTTGATATATTAGTAAAATTAATAATCTATAATATTTGTATATTTTCTAATTATTTCTAAATATTCATTTCAATAATATAATAATTCTATATCACGAAACCAATTACTAATTAGCCATTAATCTACATTATATATCAATATTTTATTGAGATGAAACATCATATAGTTATTATATTTTAAAAAATGTATAACCTTTTTATTTAATTTCTTATCTTTATAAACGTTTTATTGTTATACATTTTTAACGTTTTATTTCTTATTACGTAGTTACAAATATACAATCAAGTGAATAGTCAAAAATGAGTCAAAGTAGAACCACGTAATTACAGCAAATTCTGTGCTGGACATTATAATAAGGTTAGTCAAATATTATAAAAATATAGTAAAACCCTACAATAAATAATATTTTTAAACATATATATTTAAAATAAAAGATAAAAATTTGTGTTGTGTTGTATTGTGTTATTTTATTTTATTATTATTAAATAATGTCATTTTAATGCCTGCAGTATGATTCAATTAATATGTATTTAATAAGTTCTTATTTAAAATTTTAAATAATATTCAAACTGTAAATTTATTTATTATGCATTTTTTATTTTTTTTTATTATTTTATATTTTAAATTTTAAATAATTAATATTAATTTTTATATTGTGCAGTAATTGTGTTTGTATGGTAATTTTGAATTCATAAATTCATAATATATTGAATTAAAAAACTATGGAAATATATAATATGGTAATTAATACTTTTACACGGGTACAATTGTTTATATTGAACTTTAAGTGGAATTAAATAATTATAATTACTGTGCAATTATCATCTTTTACTTTGATTTATTGCTTTGTTTTTCTATTAATTTTCATAGGATGACATATATTATATATTATACAGTTATTGACATACTGTAGGCATTTAGAAAAATTGTTAAACTGTGGTTTTGATTATTGAAGTTAGTTTTTAATTTCACTTATTATTATTTATAATTTTACACTATACCAATATCGATTCAAGATTATTATAGGAATATATTATATTTATTATTAGTACCTACGTACTCGTAATAATATACAAAATAACCTAGGGTGACCAGACGTCTCGTTGTCCCGACCAATTTCAAATGAGATGCTTTTTATCCCGTTTATAGAAGATTGTCCGTTTTAATCACGTTTTTTCAATATTATTTATTATATAATGTACGAGTATTAATGTTTGTAAATAAAGTATCTATATATGAAAAAAATATAAAACGCAAATGAAATACAACATTGTGTGTCGTTTGATGAATAATTAAGAGAAAATATTTTATTATTTAGGTTATTTTACTAAAAGGGGTAAAGTAAAAACAAGATAATTGCTTATGATATGACAGAGATTTGGACTTTTACTCTCGAGATTTGTGTGCATATGTGTGAATAGTGCATGTATATGGATGAGGGTTTATTTTGTGGGGGGAAGCAACAACTGTGCCGTTTTTTTATTTTCTTAATATGGTCACCCTAAAATAACCATAATTCAAAGTTTTGATACCTATTATACGTTATTATTTAAATTTAGTATCAAATTAAGAATCCATAAAAAATATTATTAACTTGGTACCTAAGGATACAATCAAATACAATTTATTACAATTTATTTATTTACAATTAATCAAATACAATACCCTACGTAGGTACCTAGTAGGTATACGTTTTAATGTTTTATAAATTCTATTTTAAAAATATGTATAATTTACACATTACATTAAATATTTAGTTAGGTATCTAATAAATTTTTTTTATTAAAGAATTCAAAATAATATAAATTTTGTGAAAATACTCGTAATAATTAAATATTAAATTCTGTTTATATCTTTCTTGCAACCAATACTTTTAAATATTGAAAAATAAAACTTTATAAAATATACCTTAGGTACCAAATTTATTTATATAGGTACAGGTAAGTCAATATATTAGATTTGTATCGTGGCTAGTGTCCACTATCCAGGTTCCAGTATCCAGGATCCAGCAATGTATAATGTTCAAAGTGCAAGAGCCAGGACTCCAGGAGGGCTGTATCAGTTTGTCTAACATGGTATGTACCAGGTACCTTATTTTATTATATTATTTTTATATTTGTATCGTTGATAACGTAACAGTTATGTTGATCAACCGGGATAAAAGTATTATTTTTGATAGGGGTATAATCATAATTATTATTACGTTTTGTGAATGTTAGAAATTAATTACTGCTCTTGATATATATTTCTTTAATAATTATAATAGGATTTTGTTTTTACATTATATTTTCAGAATTTTATATAAATAAAAAATTTACTTAATTTTATCTTTTTTACAATACCAACAATTTATATAAGAATTCCATAACATAATATTATTTGATGAAATGATTCATTTATAGTTTTATACTAATGTTGAGCATATAACGTATTGTTAAAAGATAATTGTAACCAACTTTTTATACTACTCTTAATATCATTGACAAACTATATAGGGTGTGGTGGTGTGGATATGGGGGTGTTGGAATAGGGTATGGGATTAAGTGTGTGATTGTAGAGTGATAGTAAAGTGTAGGTGTGAAGGTAAGGTGTAATGGAGGTGGGATGGTGTTAGTATGTGGAGTAAGGGGCGGTTGTGGGGGTGTTAGGTTAGGGTGTGATTAAAGTGTGAGGGTGGTTGTGTGGTGGTAAGGTAGGGTGGGGGGTAAATTCTGTGGGTGTGGGAGGTAATGTGTAGGGGTGGTGGTAAGGTATACGGGTGGTGGTGGTGTTTTTGGGGATGTTTGAGGGGGGGGGGTTGTATACTTATGATTACGCTAGGATATGATGATTCTTACTGCATATATGTACAACGCATTATTGAGGTCATAACAACACATGAGTGTGTTATGATTGGCTCATGCGTTATGTCATAATCGACACATGAGTTCGATATGACTATGATCTCTTGCGTTATGCTATAGTAACGCACGGGATATGACAAAATCGGTGTTTGCAGTTAGGGAAGTAATTACTTATGCGGTATATATTTGCATGTATGAGGTCATATCATACACGTGCAAAACAACCGTATGGTATGACCTCGAACCATTGTACTGTCATATTATGAAGTTTTATCCCCCCCAAATTATAGGTGGACACCAATACCTATGTAATAGAATCAAAGGACCGGTACATACTGGGCGTTTTAAAAAACCTAACCTATAGGTTACTATTTCTTTGGTCCCAGGTAGAAAGGGCACGAGTCAAATTTTGTAGGTTTTCAGTACAAGTGTTTGAAAGTTTAAAAAATCATTTTGCTGTAACATTTATATAATAGCCTAAATTGAAAATTGGTTAATTTTCAAAAAATGTAGCACTATTTGATAGTAATGTTTGATTTAGTCTCACATAATTTTATTATGAAATAATTGTACATATAAGTCCTTTGTATTTTAATATTTTTGACATAAGTCCTTTTGATGACTTAAGCCATTTCACAATACCTTGTTAGGACTTAAATCCTATATTAAATTACATATTTAAAGTTTGAAATAAATAAATATATATTAAATTTTAAAATATTCTTTTATTTTTTTTACAATTGTGTTTTCTTTAAAATCATAATTATTCTAATTTCACATAATAAAAAAAATCAAATAAATACCTAAATAATTATTAATTTTTATCATGTTAATAATTATTAAATACATATAAAAAATAATAATATTAATTATAATCATAATCAGTACCTATCATACAGATCTGGATCATCTCTTGCATTTTCTTCTTCATTAGTTGTAAGGTTTTTATAAAATTCATGATACACATTTAGAATTAACGGGAGTATGTCAAGAAGATCTTGTTTTTTTTCTTTAGAAATTGGTACTGAAGCATTATAAGTATTTTTTAAATTAATGATGTCCATACTTTTGTTTCTTCTACTTAAATTTAAGACTTTATAATCTTCAGCTTCATTTAAACTAGTTTATTATTACAATTAAATTAAAGCAGTAAATAGTTTAAAATGTTAAATTATTTTGTTTAAAATAATATAATAGATACTCAGAAAAAAATTATTTTACTTCAAAAAATTATTATAAATCAATAAATATTGATATAATTAGATTATAGTAAATACTACAGATTTGTAAATTTTATGTACACAGTATTTATATATATATAGTATGTGACTATTGACTTAACTACTAAAGTCAATGAAGTTTTTGGAATGGACAAATAATAATAATGATAAAGTGATTAAAATAACAACATTATATTATTATGATTAATATAAATAACTACTTATTTTTATTTTTATCTAATATTAAGTACACGTGTCATACTGTCCACGTGTCAAACTTGTTTACGTAAATAATAAAAATGATATTATATAGCTAGTACTATATTATAATATATGTCTATACCTATGTCTATATTATAATATTTTAATTTATTATGATAATGAATATAAATACTGTTTCTTGACTTAAGCCATTATAATATGATATAACAAAAGGCGTAAGTCATCTTAAGCCATTTATACCTAACTAATAAAATGATAAAAAAGACATAAGTCATCATACACCTCATATGCTCTTTTAACCAAAAAAAAAGTGTGTAATGTTGAGATATGCCCTTTTTATTTTCTTTATAATATGAAAAATATTAATTTCTGACTTGGATCAAAAAATCAAGCGAAAAATACACAATAATTATAGTGAAAAAAAAAATTTTGTCAAAAAATGACTTAAGCCCTTTCTACCTGGGACCAAAGATTTGATGTTTATTTAATTAACGAAAAAATGTGTAGAAAAAAATGAATACATAAGTAGTAATTATATATACGAGTATATATATATTATATATAATTTTGTTGTCACCATTTTAGTTTTTTACCCGTTAATGAATCGATTTTAACTAATTTAGTCGTTGGCACAAAATATCCATGTAAAGCCCAAGTACGAGCATCGCGATGTAGATGTAGATGTAGATGTATAATGTACTGTATACATAATAAATTTCTTATAATTAAGAGAAAGATGTTAAAAAAAACTATTAAAAAATAAGGGGATATATTACAAGTTCCTATATAACAAATCACAAAATTGTTATTTATCGAGTTATGGTCCTGTTGTGTCTACTGGTATAGTGTGAAAGTGTGATACATTAAATAAAATTATTGAAACTTTCATATTAAAATTTAAAATACACATATTAGGATTGTTATTATATATAAAAGTTCACATAACAAATACATAGTACGCGCCATATATTATTTATGACAAAAAATATGAAATATTATGAACCTACTTAGTGACTTTAATGATATCTGTTACTTTTTGTGCGTCACCTTTAAATATAAGTTTTTTAGTAAAATCATCAGATTCAGAACTTATTTATGAAACAATATATAGATAATCAAAATAAAAATTCACAACAAAAAAAAAAATATATAAATAATGTAAATTATAGTATAGTTCTCCAGGAATATGAAACACAAACGCAATAAGTATTTTTAATAATACCTAATAAATAAAAATATTATGGTAGACGTAGAATAATAGTACTTCATGTTGGTATTATTATTTTTTTTTTTTATAGATAACACATTATTCAATGATATTATTGTGCATTAAATAATAAAATGTATATAAGATGTATCATGTGGTACGGTCAATATTGTGTAGGTAGAGGGTTAGCCATCGCCATAAATGAAGACATCATTGAAAATGATCAAGAAAGATTGATTATTACGAACAACTACTTTTTTTTCAGTGTTGGTTCTTTAAAACGTCCAGTGTGTACCGGGCCTAAGGCGTGCGCCTATATAATTTTTCATCTTCAAAAAATATACCACGTAATAATGTGTACCTAATATTATTATTAGTATTCTATTATCGTTATTTAGAAATTTTTCTATACATACACAACATACCTGTGTAGGTAACATTATGTTATAATTAGGGCTGGGAAAATAAAATATTAAAAAAATGACCTTAGTTACAACCTTAGTTATAATACACATAGGAGTATTATACTTGTATATTTGAATATTTCCGAAACAGAATTATATTTATATATTATTTCTAATTATTACTTTAATTATTTATAATTTAATAAATACATTACACACATATCGTGGTGGAAACTGTATACTTGTACATAATAAATTTCTTATAATTAAGAGAAAGATGTTAAAAAAACAATTAAAAAATAAGGGGATAAATTATAAGTTCCCATATAACAAAACACAAAATTGTTATTTATCGAGTTAAGGTCTTGTTGTGTCTACTGGTATAGTGTGATACATTAAATAAAATTATTGAAACTTTCATATTAAAATTTAAAATACACATATTCGGATTGTTATTATATATAAAAGTTCACATAACAAATACATAGTACGCGCCATATATTATTTATGACAAAAAATATGAAATATTATGAACCTACTTGGTGACTTTAATGATATCTGTTACTTTTTCTGTATATGATAATTTTTGTACTTTATGTGCATCACCTTTAAATATAAGTTTTTTAGTAAAACCATCAGATACAGAAATATAACGTATTTATAAAACAATATATAGATAATCAAAATAAAAATTCACAACAAAAAAAATATATAAATAATGTAAATTATAGTATAGTTCTCCAGGAATATGAAACACAAACGCAATATTTTTAATAATAGGTACCTAATAAATAAAAATATTATGGTAGACGTAGAATAATAGTACTTCATGTTGGTATTATTTTTTTTTTTATAGATAACACATTCAATTATCATTATTTAATTATATTATTGTGCATTAAATAATAAAATGTATATAAGATGTATCATGTGATACGGTCAATATTGTGTAGGTAGAGGGTTAGCCATCGCCTATAAATGAAGACATCATATGTTTTAAGTTATTATGTTTTCCTTTATTCTTATAGCATTTAATAAAATATACATGTGGCCAATGACGTGGGATTGGTGCAGTGTGAGAAAGTGACCAGATGAGATGGGGCACCGGTAGACTTATGCAATTAGCCGTTAGAACGGCTGACCCGCTTAATTAGACAAGGAAAAGGTAGGACGAGATGGTCGACTAAAATAAATATATATAAAAAAAAAAAAAAAAAAAAAAAAAGAATAATAAAAAGAAAAAGAAAGATAGATGCGTATCGATTGATATCGTACTTGGATGTCGCCGTTGTCGGATGGTGTTGCAGGCAAAGGTGGTCCCGGTGGTGGTTAATGCTGAAGACGAAAGTCACCCGCCGTTGGTGAGCGACGTAACTCACGTAATGTATCACGGAACGTACTTGTTCGGATTACCGACACCATCGTCGGCATGGCTCTAGTCGAAAGTTGTTGCTGTCTTCGTTACTGTCTCCGTCGGATGCCGCCGTTGTCGGATGGTATTGCAGGCGGAAGTGGTCCGGTGGTGGTTAATGCTTAAGACGAAAGTCACCCGTCGTTGGTGAGCCGTAACTCACGTAATTTAAGTACCTATTCGGATACCGACACCATCGTCGGCATGGCTCTAGTCGAATGCTTTCGCTGTCTTCGTTATTATCTTCGTCGAATGCCGCCGCTAGCGTCGATGTCCTGGTACGGTCTTCGATATTCAAATTTTAATAATAAAGATAAAAAAAAAATAATAATTTAAAAAAAAAAAAAAAAAAATTAAAAAAA
>JAIUCT010000019.1:5434988-5453570 GCA_021307375.1 Tetraneura akinire | reverse complement strand
TCCACCCATAATGCCAGAAGCCACAATCCACCTACCACCCCAAAAAGAAGTGGAGCCATTGCTCCACTTGGCATATGTACTCGGCGCCACTGATTGAACTTAGAGGTACTTGAAAATTTGTTCAAATAGGTACTATACATATGTGATAAAATTTTGAATTAGTTACGTTAATATTTCTACGAAATATAGAATTGTGAATATTTCAAAAATTTTTGTTCTTATCTACCTATATAAAATATAATGTTGGATAAAATTGGCATGTTTGGGTTTTAAGGTCTGAAAATTTTACTGAAGTATACTCACATATTACTTAACACGATTACAAATTACTAGTAAAATCCCAAGTCTCATTTTTTTTTTTTTTTTTTATCTAGCTGTTTTAATGTTATGGTTATGTACACCTGTATGAATATGAACACAAAATTATATTATTGGGAAAATATTAAGATTTAAAGCAAAGGTTTCCAACTTTTTATCATCGAGTACCACTAGACACTTTTAAGATACATGTACCACCTCGATTCTAAAACTAAATTAGGAGTCACATTTTTTTTTAACAATAAATTATTTATTTAAATAGATAGGTTGTTATATAATATATTCATTATGACCAAGTATTATATAGGTACCTTTATAAACAGACCGGTATTGGAAACGAACGAAAAGATGCATAATTTTTTCGAGATAATGAAAATAAAAATATCTAGTTTTTAATATGTACTCATACCTAAATTATAGAAAAAAGAACCTTTATCAGTCATATTTACTTTAAATGTAAGAAGTAATAGGTACGTACTTGTTTCTTTATAATATAATTTCATGTATACGTATTATAGTAACTATTATAAGTAATTTAATTTTTTTTTTTTTTTTTTGGTTTCATTGCCTATTTTTTTGGAAACCGAAGTGATAGAGAATGAACCTCTAACAGTTGTCACCACTATAGAATTTTTTTTTGAAAATGTAAAATTATTTAATAAATATATTAATTTTATGAGTGTATTGTGTATAATACGTATACACACAATAAATATTAAAATACATTAAAATATAAAACGTACTACAAAAAAGAAAAAACAACATAAATATTTTAGTGCAGGTGCTTACATTTTTTTATTTTTATTAATAGGTATATAATATAATTTATCAGTACATAAATTTGTATATTTAATAATACATTTGCATCTTGAAATAGCAATCAACAAAAATATTATTAAATTTAAAGTATATGGGTATTATGTAGTAGACTTTTTAAATTATTATTTCTTGCCCTTATTCTTCTTGGGTAAATGTTCAAGAACTATGGTCTGAAATAAAATAAAATAATATATGGAATTAATAATTTTAAAAAAAAGCAAAGTTGTATGAAACAATAAAGAATTATCCGTAAGTATTACGGAGCAATTACGTAAAAATAAAAAATAAAAATTAAAAAAGTATTACGGAGTATTATAGAGCAAGCACAAAATATAATTAGGTATAATGAAATTAAAAACACGTTTAATGAATTATAAGAAAAATTCCGTAAGTAGGATTTGTCATATAATATGCTTACTTCGAATTTTTTAATGCTTTCAGCTATTTTGTGTTCTATTGGATGGATTACAGCTTTGACTTTTTCAATCGCAACGTTCAGTTTATCTGTATCCACTAAGTACTTAACAATATCTTCAGTAATTCTATCTAATTCAGTACTCTTTTCGTTGAATTTGGTCAATTTGTCTGCTAATACAGCGTCTTCTTTTTTAATTATGTCAATATATTTCTTTAATTGTTCTTCGGTTTCAATATCAGTTTTCTTCAAATATTCAACGGTTAATTCGCCTGCTTTTTTTAACTAAAATATTAAAAATATTAAAAAATATTAATTATTTTTATCATCATTGATTATTATTTATTAATAATTTATTTGTGAAACATTTCAATCCCTCTATAGCATAAGTTTTTGTGTACCTATTTAAATAAATTAATAAATTAAAGTATTATAAATAAGTACTTTAAAACTTTAATTATTTTAATTAACAATTTAGTAACTATTTGGATGTATAAAATGTGTATTTTAATATTAATAAGCAATTTACTTTAATATTTTAATAATGTGTACATACTACCTTTCGTGTATAATTATTTTATAAATTATTTATTATTTGAATAATTAATAGTTTATAGTTTATTCTTACATCCTACAATAATTTTAATAAGAAATATTAAAACAGTTAATTATGTGTAGTTTATGAAATGAACAATATTATATATATATATAATTTTTATAACAAAATATATCAGATTACCCTGTATATGAATGTATAATGTATATATTATATTTATAGAAATTTTGAAAAGTAAAACGTTAAAAAACATTACTTTTAAGAATATATTTATAAATTTATAATTATATAATATTATAATGTAATCTTTAATATTGAATTTGCATTTTAAACGTTTTATAATTTTTAAACGTGTAAAGTTCAATAAAAACGAAAATAGATAAAAGTGAGTTTGTTGACTTATAACTGTTTTGACCTTTCGGAGATAAATTAATATAATTAGGTATTTTGTTGACCTTTATGGCAGGTACTGAAGGTCTCAAGGGTACTGACCAAATTAATAAGATTCGTGAAAAAATGTAAGTAATTATGAAATCAGTTTGATATTACAATTTTCTATAATTATATTTATAATATTAAGTACTTATATATACTTTTTATTATAAAACATATATATTATATCACGATTTACCCTCTAACTAAATATATAATATTATGGGAATAATATAATGATTAATGAATTTATAATTTTTTAAATTTTATTTTTATCCACACTAAGCAAATCTAAATCTAAAACTATAATTTTTATTTTTATTAAATTTAAATTTAAATATTTGTTTGTGAGCCAATCTGTTAATTATCAATTATTGTTATATTATAATAATTCCATTTTTTTAAATTAAATTGTAGTTTTATATAAGAAATTTTATATTACACAATATATATATAATTCTACGAGATTGTTTAGTTATATCATATAGGTACATAGGAAATTATTAAAATAAAATGTTTTTTTTTGTTTTTTGAACTAATTTATGTCGCTCGAAACGATCGGTTGACGTTTTTCGGTTTTCGTTAACAGATGGTTACGTGGTAAAACGATAAACCATTATTTAAAATTAAAGATAAGTTTACGACATTCGCACATTTATTGAGAGTGTGTAGTTTATACGTACGTGTTAATAACAGTTCGATTGCAGTTTTATTTAATTTAAATTAAATTTTATCACGTGTTATTTTCAATAATTTTTAATTATATGCACTGGGAACGTGCATAATAATTGCTCTAAAAATCTCGTATTTGCAAAATATGTATAGTACAAAAGAAATATTCCTGTATTTTCCTACGAGTGGCTCCTACAGAATAATCTATTGGAAATTGGGTTTTTTAAAATGTATAATATGTAGGTACGAGAGTATAGCCAAGTAATGTACCACGCGAATCGATGCATTTGTTGCAAGAATAGTTTATTATGTTATTCTAAACGTCATCAAAGTCAAACTTGTAATAATAAATTAATATAAATTTTTTTCATTTTCAAATAAAATGTTATAATTTGTAATATTTTAATACTTAACACGATGTTCTAAATAATAATAATGACTATTTTTTTTTCTACTGATAAATTTTTAACCAGATGTATTTTGTTGGAAAATAATTTTGTTTTACCTATTTTATCTAAGTAGGTAGTTATAATGACTTATACATACTTTAACGGTTTCCGCGTAGAGGATTTATTTTATGTCATTGTATGTACTTTAACTAAAATAGTACGTTAATTTATAAAATATACCTTATTTCATACTTTAACGGTGACATTTTATATACAATACCAATAAATATGGTCGTAGTTGAATTAATTATAATATAATATACGATAATTTTTTTTTTAAATATTAATAGTTATAAATCGATTAAAATATTTTTTTTCATATTTATTAAACATCTATAGTATTAAGTTAACAAGAAGGATATTTATAAATTTTAATATAGTATACATTTATTAGTTCTTTATCTACAAAGTCGCATACGATTATAAAATACAAAAATATTAATATAGCATACCTATTACATGAAATTATTATTTTATATTTTATTGATATTAAACTCATATGATTTTTTCAATTAATTCTATATGGCTTATATAATTATGTCTTTAATGATAATATTATTAATATTTATAATAATATCCTTTCAATATATATTAAATTATTTATAATAATAGTAATCATATAATATATTATACTTGGTTTTAATGGTTATTTTAATATTATTTCATTTAATTAGTTGAAATATTAACATAAATACATTTATTTTATGTTAATTAATATCCCTTATAAGGTATTAATACAATTTATTTAATTTAGCTTTTAAATCTATTAATTTTATTAAAATTTTACCTGTGATAGCAAATCACTTTTGACCTGTTCCGCTTTTTTGGCAATTTCATACTTCTTGTACAAAGCGTTGAGGTCCAAACTGTACTTATCGTCTTCAGACACGAGCTTTGAAAATTCTCGAAGTAAATTTGTACCCGTGTTAAGAGATGCGACCACAATTTCATTTTCTGCGTCCTCCTAAAACATCAATTCTATATAATATAAATACAAATTTATATGTTTAATATATTTATTTCTACGAGTTTCCCATTGATCATTATCGAAGTTAATAGGTACCTAACACATATTATACACACGTGTAAATTATAGTCTACTAAATAAATTATTGATTACATAATTTTGAAATAATTATATACTATTATTTTCGATATCCTTACCTTAGCCAATGACACAGTAAGTGTCGCAAAGAAAACAACTAAAAATGTTTTTGCCAACATATTGAGAATTTAGTGTAATAAGAGGTAAATTGGAAGGAACTTGTATCTGATATGGTGTTCAGATGCGAATGTAATGGTAAACGTGAATAGACTGCAGATCGGTTAATGTACTCCTTCTTTAATAACCTTGGTTTGCATTTAAATAATTATTATTGATAAAAGTGTATTTCTAATCGTATTCATTGAAAATAATCAATGTACCAATATGCATATACCTATTATTTAATATTATAATATATTGGTTTATTTGTTATTAATTATTTTATAATATTCAGATAATAATATAATGAATTTTACTATATCGATGAAACTATAATATAGGAATAATGGAATATTGGAATTTAGACTGCTCTTTGATCTACCTAAAATTAAAATAACACATTAGGTACCTAATGATTATTAATATTTAACAAACCGTATTTTGTAAAATAAAATGTTTTTCAATTTGTTTTTAATAAAGTACTTCAGATAAAATATTATTGTTTCCATACTGTATAGTGAATAATTGTTATTGTTCTAGATAATTATTATTTGCTTTACATAATATATTAAAAAATTATAATATTTTATATTACATTATAATTTTTATAAATGTTTGAAAATTTTGTTAGCATTATTTAATGTAGGTATAAGTATACATAGTGAATCGTTATTATTATGACCTCTAAGGCTCTAATGCACAATACATTCAGTTTCGTATAATACTTGTATATTATTATTATTATTAAAATATTAACGTTTCCGTTTGTTAATACGAAAATGAATAGAACTCGACTGTTGTTGAATTATAGGTACATTAATTTAAAAAAAAATATTTTGATTATACTGACTTCTCGTTATATTACTCGTATTATAGATTTATAGGTCTTAAGAAAGAAATTAAAATTTAACAAAATATATTATAATTTTATTTCAAAAGTCCAAAATATGAATTAAAATATTCCCAGCTTTACATAGGATAATTCAATATTAACTTCACATTTTGAAATTTATATGATTTTACAGGAGTCAAAATATGTTTTTTGCAACTCATTAAAAATCTGCTATCTATTCTTAGGCTATTGACCATAATAATTTGGAAAATTGTGATATATAATTATAAAATAATAAATTATAATTATTTTGTGGTGTATAATGTATAAAGAATGTGTCTATAATTAAAGTGAATAAAAGATAAATAATAGATTTATATTTTTTTATTAGTATTGGAAACGAAAATTATTTTTCTTAAAATTAAATTAAAACTAAAAATAAAACAATTTTGAAAATTTTGAAAATTTTATTGAAACTCAAATACATATTACTTAACTCCGTTCCAAACATTATAATTACTTTACTAATATTTTTTATTTTACTTTACTAAATATTACTTTTACGATTTTATTTTGAAGCTGTTTAAAGGACAAAGAGAACAGCTAATATTGCTGTGGAAGGGATACAGGGGTATGGATTTTGATTAAAATTTGAATGCAAAATGATAAATCATTACATTCGAAAAATGATTCTGAGCGAAGTACTGTCAGATTTGGGTATTTTGGTGACTCATTAAATGGTTTTATGGGCATTTATATTGAACGTAGAGACTGTTGAATGTACAAATTTTAATCAATACATAATATAATATTATCTAATGAACTTCGCTCATAATCGTATTTCCGAATGTATAATTATTTATTAAATAATAATTGTATTTAAATGGTTATAAAAATTCAACACTTTTCTTTTTAGACCTGTTGTATCCCTTTACAGCAGTGTCAGCTCTTCTTTTTAAATTTTACGATAACTCAGAAAATTTTGAATATTTTAGTAATTTTAGTAATTAATATTTAATATTTTGATTTGAAAGTTTTATTGTGTGTACACATGGATATTTTATAAATGTGATATAATTTTGGAACCGTTACGTTAATTTTTTCTGACAACATACAATTTTGAAAATTTCCTAAAATTCTCATTTTCATCTCTATAATATTAGATAAAATTAGTAATTTGAAATTTAGAGTTTGAAAATTTTATAGGAGTTCAACTATATATTGCTTAAGTTAACTCCAAAATATTCTAATAATCTCAAATATCAAATCTCAATTTTTTTTTATATCTATTAAAGTAAATATTTTTAGAAATTGAAATATTATGATAATTATGATTTCTTAATATTTTATCAATAATGTTTAATAAAATTGATAATTTTGGGTTTTAAGGCTTGAAAATTTTATTGAAGCTTAACTATATGGGTATTGCTTATCTTAATTTCAAATTATTGTGTATATTGCAATTACCATTTTTTTTTTTTTTTTTAATTAATTTGGAAGAAAAACTGTTGAAGTGGTTCAGGACAGGTGTGGAGAGGACAATGTTGTATTTTGATTAAAATTTGAATGCAATGATAAATCATTGTATTTGAAAAAACGATTCTGAGTGAAGTTCTATCAGATATGGTAATTTAGGGGAGTCATTTAGGGATTTTATGGGCACTTTTATAGGCGATGGACTTTAACGACTAATGAACAATTCGGCTGTAGCAGATAAGTAAATTAGTTGATCATAATATAAAAAAAAAAAAAAATAGTTTACACTATAGAATAAAAATAAAACTACAACACTACAAGTAAAAAATATTACGATACTTTTACTATATTTAATATAATTCAAATTTCGACGAATTTGTTCCTAAATATTAACAATAACTCAAGAAATAATGAACTTAGCTACTTAAAATTTTTATTGGGTGTTCACACACATAATATATATATAAATATATACATTAAATACGTGATAAAATTTTGGATATCTCACGTTGATATCTTAATTGAAATGAGTATGAATTTTATTAAATATATGAAAATTTTAATTAATAATTTTAAATTTTAAATGAATACTTATCTGACTGAACTTTGCTCAGAATTGTTTTTTTCTAATTTATAATTCTATATAATTCTATATAATTGCATTGAAAATTTAATTAAAATAAAACACTATCCTATCCACTTATCCACTTATCCACATCTATATCGTACAATCCTACCACCACCAGTATCAGTTCTTTCATTTTAAGAATAATTCAATTTAACAAAACATATTTTTTAATAACCATTACACAATATAAATAATTAATAATTTTAAGAAATATAATATTTTATTTCAGTTGAATAATAGGTACATTATTTACCTATTTATCGGTTAATAATATAAAGATAAACGATTAATATGTTATATTATATTATATAATACGAGTATAAATGAATTATAATCTATTAGTGTGTAGTCAATACATTAAAAATTGATAAAATTATGAGATATAAAGTCAATTGATAAACATTTTTTTAATAAGTTTAAAGACCACCGGACGGGATAAAGTTTGAAATACAATTTAATGATGTACTGGATCGTATAATAATATAATTATAGTCACTAACCAAAGTTCATAATGCTTATTATTTACTCGTATAATTATGTATAATTGAAAAATTATAAATTTATATACAAAAATATTATTATTATTTGAAACATATCGATTACGAAATTGAATTTTATAGTATTTTACCTTATTTAGTTTAATGATATTTTTATTATTCACACGTTAACAATTTAATTTTAATTTAATTTTCTTTTATAAAATGATAAAAATAATAATTAATAATAACTAGAGTAAATAAATAATTAGAAACTATTTTTTAGTTATTATTTAAATTTACATATAAGGTACAACACGAGTCAATAACTATATTATAATAATAAAATTTATAATTTTAACACAAGTACTATCTTATAAAAAAAAAAATTTGCAAATTGTTCTTTAAACAGAAACAAAATGACGATTTATAAAACAAATTATAATACGAACTCGTATTATTATTATTATTTAAATATTAAGAATAGATATATTGATTTTAATTTTAATTTTAAGTAGAATAAATTAATTGAATACTTTAAGAAATGTTTACATTTTAAATTAAATTTATTAGTTTATTACCGATGTTATGTAAGTTGAAAATTGTAAATTTCTGTTTTGTATTTTGAATTTTGACATTTCAATTTAAAACTTTTTATAAAATTTAAAAATTTTATAATTTTTAATATTCATATTATTTACTAAAAAGAATAGTTTTTTTTATGAATATAAATATATTAATTGTGAGACTGTAATAATAATAATATTTGACTTACACCTATTGATATTTTTAATATATACATCGGCGTCAGTGTTCATTTATCAGATAATTCAATATCCTGTTAGTAAGAAGATTAATTAGTAATATTTATATTACCCATAGACACAATTGAACTTCAGTCAATGCATAAAAGCTATAATAAATCCATCCAACCTGTAAATACGTTATCGGTGTTTTTTTTTTTTTTTTATATAATATTAGGATAACCTATTGGCCAATACCAAAGAAAGTGAATCAAAGGTGAAGTTCTAATTAAAAATGGTTTAATAGGAAAAACAAATAGGTATATGTAAAAAATAGCTTTTTGGCACATTTTACTTTTTACAAAAAATTAAGATTTCAATACATAATAATATCACTAAGAAAGAAATACAATTGAATGAAATTTTAAAATTTTGTCAAGTTTTGATTGATATTAGTTTTTCTTTGTTTCTTTCTTCTTATCAGGAATCAAAGCCATAATAATATCCTAAAAATACAGAGTAATTAATAATAATATACACTTATGCCAAAATATTTGTACTTACTTCGACGTCTTTGACGATTGGTGTCCAACGTTTGACGATTGGTTTGGTTTTGGTGATAAATTCGTCTTTCACCTTAACGTACTGTTCTAAAACGGGTTTCTTCATTTCTTCGTACAATTTCATCAAATCTTCTTTCAATGCTGCTAATTCTGCTTTCACTCGCTTGATTTTCTCGGCAGCTTCCGGATCCCTGGCCTTTATCTCTTCTACTATACGGTCAATTTTAGCGGGAATAATTTCACATATTTGTTTTTGGTAATTTTCGAAACTCGCTTCTAACTAAATGTGAGAAAAAATAAAATTAGAAAATTTTGTTCTATTCGTGTATCAACTCGTAATAACATTTTGATTTATAAGTTATTAAAATATTATATATTTTGTTAATTTTATGAACGTAAAATGGAAAAATATGCATAAGGCAAATTATTTCGAGTAACCGAATAAAAACTCACATATTGAAGTACATCTTGTACGGTGCCTTCGGATTCTTCAACATGTTCTTTTAGTTTATCGATGTATTTGTCGACGTGAATGTCAGCCTCGCTCAATCTTAATTGAATCTTTTCGGCTATCGCGTGCAATGATTTGGACACCTCTCTGATCAAGTCGTTGAATGGATTGTCACTCGATTTCTCGGGAAGGAGTTTTGAGCCTTGTACCTATTTGAAAATTAAATAATATTATATTATTATTCGTGTGAAATTGAATGAAAACTATTTGTAATAGAATAAAATAAATTCTAAACGTACCTGCGACAAACAGAACAGGAATAGAACGAATTTCATGTAATGTTTTTGTATTTGCGCCATTTTTTTTTTTATATTTTATTTTGATTCAAATGGCAAACGTTAGGTACCTGGCTCTCAAACGCTGGTAATAAACTCGGTAATACTGTTTTGTCAGTTTTTATGCGTAAACTATGAACCGAAAACATCGATAGGCGATAAGTATTCACTTATCTCAGAAGATTATAATTCTTGATAGGTCCATACCTATATATATTGTATATATTATATATATATATATATTTATTATATACGTATAAGGTATTATTTTGAACCTACGTGCAAGAGTGATTTCATGGAACAAACCATATTATAATTGTCTATTATACTTTTTTATGAATAATATTATTTAATTGATTTTTGTAAGGCATCACGTCATCGAATCATTATAGGATGTATTTACTAAAACAGTATATTATTAATAATATTATATTATAATAATTGTGCAATGATATTTACACATTATAGTTTTTTTTTTTTTTTTTTAACGTTATTATATTATAAAACAATATATCTATCCACCTCGATAAGAAAATAATTAATTGATCATTGTTGTACCTACACGGTCGGTTTTTATTATTATTATAAATTAAAAATAATTATTTATTATTATACGATGCTGCATTTAAAAATGGACGGTTTTTTAATGATATTTTGATTTCTATAAACAAAATGTATAATAGATATGTATAGTTGCGGGTACTTGTTGTAATCACATTTATTTTTAGTTCGCGGGTAATATACCTAGTAACTTAATATTAAAAATTGCACAAAATTGTCCATCGTTAAGTGTTTTGTAGTTTATATTTTTATATTACAAACTATTTAATATACAATAGAAAATTGCTTCTAATATAAAGTTCGTCAGAGATTCATTGTTGTGGGTGTAATTATAATGCTCGAATTATAAGAGAAAAATTAGGGCGAATATTGGCATTTAAAAAAAAAAACTAATATCCTTTTACTTTATTTTATATATTCTATACTATATAATATCCTCTAATAGGCCCACCACTAATTTTGACTTGCCCATCCCTGATATATGCTACGTAGAAATTTAATAATTGGTAGGAGTTCGCTTAAAAAAAAAAAAGTAGTAGAGGAGCTAACGACCCCTTCCTTAATTCGACCACTGGGTTTATACTCGTATAGTCGTATTATAATAAATTCTTCTTCTTAACAGCTTAGCGGACCGTGAAGACCCATCGTTGCCACCACTATCTCATTCCATCGGCTCCTGTCATCCCATCTTCTATTTTTACATTTTCATGGATTATTTTTAGATATTTTCCTACTACATCCTTCCACCTTGTTCGGGGTCTTCCTATATAATAAATTATATAATATAAACGTGGTTACAATTTTCGATTGTTTTAAATATTACATATAGACAGATATAGGTTAAAATACTTATATAAGTTATAACATTTACTAACGAGTATTTTTTTTCTATTTAATTAAATATTTATAAATTATATTGCAATAAATTGTACGTGTTAATGTGTCATCTTATATTAAATTAGAGTGTCTTTCCAGTTTTCATTGTTATATTAAGTATATTATTATTGTTATGAAAAAATATATTTAATATTTTTTTTACATTTATATTTTGCTAAAAAACACGTAATATTCGAGTAAATACGTGATTAATTGATACCCGCAACTTAGCTATTCTTTCTTTGAAATAATATAATAATTAATTGAAAGATAAATGTTGGAACTCGTAACTATATTATAATGTATTATTTGTTTGTTAGATGTAAATTACACATATAGAAATAAACGTTTACGTGTGTTCTATTAAAATAGAGTGTTAAAATAAAAGTGTTTAATTTTTTTGTACGATTTAAATCTTAATATAATAATGATTAAAAATAATTTAACATTTTAATAATCGATCATTTTATCAATCGGTTCTTTAAAATTCTGAATGAAAACTTTTTTTTTTTTCTTTTTGTTACAGTACCTACCATAATTCATATTTTGGCATACGACTTAACGACGTATATAGAGGTACGTATATTAAATAATAAATGCAATAATATGTAAGTATTATACGAGCATAATGTTTTCAAAATAAAACGATTCGTTTAAATCTTAAACTTAACGATTAAATTTAATTCGCCCTTCTCCTACAATCGTATAATAAATAACGTAATATCAATTCATTCGAATTCGTGGAACATCATAATATTTTTACTGAAAATGAATAATAATATAATATTTTATAATCAAATAAAAATTATTATCATCACGATGTGAATTGTTGGATTATATTAAAATAAAGTCGAACGACTTTTCTCGGGATCCTTTATCTATATAATAGATAATTAACATTTCCTGTTAAAACAATAAAACCAAAGTAAATACTTCTTTTAATGATTATAATTTGAATAATTTGAAAGGAAGAACATTTTTTTTATCATTTGAATGTTTAATGTATTTCATATTGTTATTAAAATAACGATAAAATTGTTGTTTACAAATTTTATTATTGTACCAAAGTGCCGTGTTGTTTTTAATGTACGAGTATGAAAATATTATTAGGTACGAATTTATTAATCGGTAAACAGCACACGTAAAAGGTGTGCCATAATTTAAAGTACATTTTACGTAAAAAACAAACGTTACATTATTTCTAATTTTAAAAAAAAAATTGTACGTTGATTTGAGTAGTGACATCATTTTATTATTCTGTTCGAATAATAATATAAAAATCGGATTTACGGATAAAGTTCAATGCAGATATAAAATAATTGCACATTATTATTAATATACCCATGGATATTATTGTTGAGTAACTTATATGTTATCTATCGTGTTCTATATAATATTATAATGGTGTCATTATATTTATTATTATAACCTGTAAGTGTAATAAAAATTTACAAATTTATACATTGATTAGATATTATACGAATTTAGAAAAAAATTTATGAATTCAAAAATTCAAATTTGTAATTAGTTTTCCATATTATTATAGTCCTTAATTATTATCTTGTACTGTTCTGTATTTTAAATTATACGACAGTTTGCAAATAATTAAATAACTATAATTCTTAATTATTATTATATTCATCTATGAATTATGAAATATTAAAGAGTATTATAATTATGACGTTTGAAAAATTACATAAAACCAATTTTTTGTTTAGAGCGGATAAGGAAGAAGGTATTATTTAAGGGGCTAAATTTTGCAATTAATTTAAACAAACTAGTATTAAATAGATGCATTAAAAAATTTTTTTTTTCTAAAATATTTATCTTTGAAAATTGATTTCGTAGAATTCCATTTCCGAAAAAAATCGCTTGACCGATATAGTAAGTATAATTATTTTTTTTATACTTGAAAAAAATTTAGAAATGTCTCTATTGTGGCTTGATTTCGATTTTTAATTTAAATTTTTTTATATAAGACAATTTATAACAGAAAAATGGTAAAATATTTACAAAATTTAATATTAAAATTATAACAGAGGTGTGTAAATTTTAAACATAATAACCACGATTATTTAGTATATAAATATATTATGTTTGCCTCAGAAACATTCGTGTTTTTGTAGCTATCACCCCCTTATAAATTATATTAATATAATATTATCCCAATAATATAAAATACAGTTTCTATGTAGGGGAAGGTTGGGTATAATGGGGACCCTAGGGAATAAATGCTCATATCTTTTAAACTATTGAACTATAACAACTTTTCAAAAGCCAAAAACTTTCTCTTATATGTTCCCTAAACATCCATGTTTGTAATTTGAGTAGTCATTTAACACTTTTTTAGTTTTTACATTTTTAAAAAAAAAAATGTTTTGCCCCATTTTAGCCACCTGGTATGATAATATGGGGTAGTCGGTTGGGTAAAATGGGGAATGATTAAAAATATGCTGAAAATTAAAATTTCTCTTTATTATTTATTATATTATATTCATATTAATATGAGTAACAAAATTAAAATGTTCTTGGTAATAATATTAAAAACTAATTAATTATAAAAAAAAATTTAAAAAATATTGTAATGAAAACAAATAAAATTATCCCTTGTAAATTAATTTAAACAATTAATTTTGTAGTTTTCATTATTAACTATTCCTATACTATTACTAAGATTGTTTTTAGATGTTTTGTTGTTAACTATAATATAACAACAAAACATCTAAAAAAAATCTTAGTAATAGTACAGGAATAGTTAATAATGAAAATTACAAAATAATTATTTAAATTTAACAATAGTCATATAAAAATGCCTAAAATAAGTTGTAATTGTAATTTATTTATAAGCATTTTCTGTATTATTAAACAGAAATAAATTTTAGTTTCTACACAAATATTAATCTATTATTCATAAATACAATTGGAATATAAATCATTTAAGTTTTGAAAAATTAATCAAAATTCATAATATTAACAAAATTAAACTATAAAAAAATAAGATTAAAAAGGCAATTACACTATATGGATACAACATTCATTTGTGTGGGTGACAATAATAAAAATAAATTATGTTTTTAGGATTACAGTAGTAACTAAGGCTAAAATGGGGTACCCCATTTTAACCAACTCTTGGGTATCCCGTTTTAGACAAAATTAACTATTCACACACAATGTTGTTTTAAAAAACTTTGATTTAACTATTTCCCTTGGTGTTTATTTAAAAACAAAGGTTATGAAGTACTTAATAAGATATAATAATTGCCTGTTTTTAATATTTGAAAGAAAACCGTGAAAAATGCAAATCCGTGATATCGAAAAAGTTTTTACGCTACATGTTGAAAACAATAAATTTGTTTTATGATAAGAATATTTGATGAAGAACAAATATTTAAACATCACATGTTTTGATAAGCATTGTATTGATGAAATACGATTTGATTGTCACCAATCGATTACAGGGTGACCAGATACCACCTATACCCCGTTTTATCCGCCTACCCTATTTTACCCAACTCTCCCCTATAGGTTTTAACAATATTTTTATTAATAATTTTTATATACCTACCTAATATTTTGTAATTATTATGTGAAATATTAAATTATTATAATTTTATTCTGAGTGTTTATCTGCATTATAACACTGAGCATAAACACGATAAATAATGTAAAAAGTCAAATTAATATTGATTTTCAAGTTTTTAACTATAATTTTTAACTGTAATTTTTAATTTTTATTATAATTCTCGGTGAATATACACAACAAATAATAAAATAAATATCAATAATTTTATATGATTAAGTATATTTATATTTTAATGTAGTTTTTGTCGTTTAAATAAAAGTAATCTTCAAAAATATAAATAAATACATAATTTTATCTAAATACTTAATTGTATATTTTACTTCATTAAAATTAATTTGATAAGTCAATAAACGTCATTATATTAACTTATATACCTATAATTATTATATTCTAAGAAAGAAATCTTTAAAAATTTTGAGTCATAGGTTCCATTTCTTTTTATAAATATTTGTAAATATTAATTTATTTATGCATAATAAAATTATATTATGTAAAAAAATATTCAATTAAAATTGAATAACTTGATCAAATTCTTAAACAAAAATCGAAAAACATACACTATATACTTGCAATTATTATTATTCTTCGTTCAGTCAAGTCAGATAGGTCAATCATATTTCTTTGGAGGTAAAATTGTCTAAACGGACAAGGATAATAATAATTAAGAATGCAACTAGCAAAGTGCAAAAATTCACATTGGGGCTCCATCTGTCTGATAATTATTGAATTGCTAGTCGTATAATTATAGACAAATCTGATACTGATAGATGTAGTATATTAATATATTATTATAATTTATGATTAACGTTGTTTGTACTAATTACATCTTGTTAATATGTGAAGATTATATTGTGCACCCGTGACTATTATAAAAATAAAATTTGATATTGACATAATGATATAACAATTTTGTCAATTAAATTATTTTTAACAGTTTTATTTAATAAAGGTTTTAATTGGTTAAAAGAAATAAAGGGATGCTATGATATTTAATGGAAGTTAATATTTTGTTTTTTCAATAATACCAAAATTGAACTCGTCTCTATCTCTTCCGTCCCATTATAATACCATATTAAGTACGAGTTGAAATTTTATTTCTTTGTATTTCACAGTAATATCTTAAAAATTATAATAATAATTATTACATAAAAATAGCCATCTTTAGCGCTTTGAACTTTATTTGTGCAGAAGCACATTATAATGTGTATAAAAAATATCATATTCTATGAGTTACTTAACTAAAACAAAATGGAGGAATCACGCTATATCCTATATTATTTTTCATTCAACCACAGGGTGATATAATTATTATATAATGTACATGATTATTAGGTATATTTAAAATTGTATTTTATTTAAGCTTATTGATATATTTATATCAAATATAGATAATAGATATTGTAATTTATAGGTTAAAAGTATAATATTGATGGAGTGCTAACTAGTATTTCATATGGGGCACGGTTATGCAAGTGTTTTGCCTGTTTTCATTGTTATGTTATATGATAAAAAAAATGTAATAATTTTTCTTATTCTATTCGTGTAAAGCACGTATTAATTACTTAAATTCATGACCTGCAGAACACGAGAATACACTAAATCTTCTTTTGTAATAATATAATAATAAATATAACTATAACTGTTTGAAATCAGTCAAGGTCATCCGCAGGAATTTCTCAAAAAATATTTTATATTTTTTTAATTAAAAAATGTTTTAATTTTATTTTGACATATTACTTATATATATTAAGTGGCTATTACTTTTTGATTTCATAACTTTATATTATATAATATATAATTATGATATATTGATACGTAATTCATATTCTTATAATACTCCATTATTTTTTTCATAATACTTGATAATATTTTTTTATTTTCATTTGTTATTGATCTTTACACTCGTTAAAAAATGAGATATTGATCTAATAGATCTATTACCAGTAGATAATATAATAGTATAAATATGTACACAAGTATACTGAAATGCATGATATACTCGATTACAATAACATTATTAATATCGTATAGGTACCTACCTCCGTTATATTTGTACAAGTAAGTAAGTAACTCTATATACACGTGATTAAAATTGTCACACTAATTCTTGACAATCACTCTTCTTTCTTTTTGATCACTTACTCATTAACACTTTACATTTTTTCTTTAATAAATTATAAGCACATACAAGCCATCACACAGAATATAATCTTCTTATTTCGGCATGTCTACTCTCTAAGAGTTTTTTTCTGAGTATAATACGTCCATATTCAGAGGCGGAACTACATATATACAAAGGCGGGTTTTTCCGCGGGCCTCGTCGTAGAAGGGGACTCGCCGTATATTTGTAAAAAGAAAGTATTGTTTTTGCACTGAATGGTTATTATTGAAATTATAAAATTTATAGTATAATAATAAAATAATATTATTTGGGTGTATTAAGAACTTTTCGTTTCTTATACATATTGTACTTAATACTTAATAAGGTAATAACACTATTATAATATTTATGTCTAAAAAAAAGGTTCACGTTATCGCATTTTGCATCAAGAAAAAGAAGAATCATAGATAATCATGAGAAATATAATAATGAACAAAATGCAGCTCAGAGCATTAGCTGTTTAGATAATAGATATACATATATGTATGATAAATATTCGTGGGTTAGATTAGGCTCCGTAAGCTTCGTATAATATAGGTATATCCGTGGTTTAGATTAGGCTCCGTGGGCTTCGTTTGATCTTGCCACATAAAATTATCACTTATCACGATTTACTATAAATATGGTAATTACAGACTATATTATCTTATGGAAATTATGTACAATCTATGGAAATTATGTACATTCTATGGAAATTATATACAATCTATGGAAATTATGTACATCCTATGGAAATTATGTACAATCTATGGAAATTATGTACAATCTATGGAAATTATGTACAATCTATGGAAATTATGTATAATCTATGGTAATTATGTACATTCTATGGAAATTATGTACAATCTATGGAAATTATGTACAATCTATGGTAATTATGTACAATCTATGGAAATTATGTACATTCTATGGAAATTATGTACAATCTATGGAAATTATGTACAATCTATGGAAATTATGTACACTCTATGAAAATTATGTACACTCTATGGAAATTATGTACAATCTATGGAAATTATGTACAATCTATGG
>JAIUCT010000019.1:5420468-5433480 GCA_021307375.1 Tetraneura akinire | reverse complement strand
CAAATTCTAATTAAAATTAAACGCTATGATTCGCACACCTGTATCCTCTGCGGCAGGAGTATCAGCTCATCTTTTTTTTATTATACTTATACTTAAATAATAATAATAGTTAACTAAAATGAATTTTAGAAATTTTATGTGGTATAAAAATACATTTATTTATAGATCGACGAGTAACCAATTTGGATGATTTTACATATCAATGAGTTTGACACAATTTATAGTAAATCAAGGAGAGAAGAAAAACAAAAAAAATATTTAGAAAAATAACATTATGTAAACGTAATATATGTGATATCTAATATTGTTATGAATTATTGTTATTATCGTGTAATTATTAATCCTGTTATAAATTATCTTTTGTCACTGACCTATACTGGCATTACCAATATCTACTACTTATATGTAATATAATTTATTTGTTTTTTTACTTTGTGTCTGTGATTTTCAAATATATAGATTACAATATTTATTATATTTATAAATGTATTAAATCACTCTAATTTATTATGTAGGTACCTATGTATTTTGGTATAGGAATCCAATAAATATTTAAAATTAATACGTCACTTTGAAATAATATAATAAAACAATTTTTTACATCATTTAATACTTGACGGTAGAATGACTATTTTATTGTGTAGTGATGGATAAATATGTTGTAGTGTTGTACCAATTGCAGTTATATTTTATATCACATAATGCAATGCCGGTTTATTGAATAAGTATACGAAGTTATATTGAATATTATATAAGAAAATATGGAAAGTATACATTATAGTTAAACATGCTAAGGAAGATTATAAACAGTATAGACACTATTATTGATTTGATAATATTATTGAATCTTGTACTGAATAGTCTAAAATAAATTTATGAACAAATATAATTATATTTATATTTATTATATTATATATACGAGTATAAGCATGCTGTAACCGGGGGAGGAGTTAAGTTTAAACCCCACCACTCTACCATATATTTTCCGAAAGATATTAAAAAAAAAAAATGTTTTCGTTCAAAATACTAGTGAACTAGTTGTAATATTCGAATATATCGTTTAGAAGTCGAGAAACGAAGATATTAAAAAAAAAAAATTTTGTTCAAAATACTAATAAACGTGATATAGTATTCGAATATATCTTTTGTAAGGTGAGAATCGAAATAATTAAATAACAATTTTTTTCGTTTTTAATACTAGTGAACTAGTTATAGTATTTGAATATATAATTTATAAGTTGATAGAAAAGAATAAAAAATTGTTCGATTATTATACGATGACACTATATAGTTGTAGATTGTAGTATTCGAATATATCGATTATATGGCGAGGAACTAAAAAATTAAAAAAAAATTGTTTTCGTTCTAAATACTAGTTAACTAGTTATAGTAGTTGGAATAAATAGTTTATAAATTGTTAAAAAAAAAAATTTAAAAATTTTTTTTCGATTAATATATACAATGAAACTACTCGTAGTTGTAATATTCGAATATATCGTTTATAAGTCGAGAAATGAAGATATTAAAAAAAAAAATTCTGTATAAAACTCATATAATGTAGTTCTGCATAAATAAAGTTCAATAGGGCTAATGATAGATATATTTATGAAATAATAAATATAAATTTTAAGATATTATTAGGTAATAGGTAGGTACCGTGAAATACAAATAAATAAAATTTTAACTATTACTCAATGCGGTGTTATTAGGGGACGGAAGAGATAGAGACTAGTAATACTTTGGTATTACTGTAAAAACAAAATATTTACTTCTATTACAGTGGCGCAACCAGGGAGGTCCCCGGGTCTGGACCCCCCTTCCCCCCATGAATCGAATTTATTACTACAATTTATTAACAATTGTTTTTTATATAGGTTTGCATACTCAATTGTACATACAAACATTTTCAAATTTCAAAGTACTATGGTAATGGTATATTAAATATAATTATATATAGGTAATCTATAAGTAAATTTAAGTACAAGTGTACAGTCACACTTTAAGAATAAATAGTTATGAATATTTTATTTCCTATTTTCAATAATAAAAAAATATATATATATATATCGAAAAATTCACTAGTTTTGATTGAAACGTTTTAAGTCGTAAAGAAAATAAAAATGATTTTATTTCAATAAATTTACAATATAAATAAAATTAGGTATATTACAGGTACAATAATAACTAGTTACATATTTTTATCTTGGTATTGAGTTGTTCATAATAATATAATAACGTTATAAAAAAAACCGTTGCATGTAAATAAATATAATACGATTACACCATTATAATATACTTAACCTAACCTAACCTAACCCTGTAAATTGTTAATCATAATAATATGCTATATTTCATTATATCCTTTATACATTCTAATGATTCGAAGAAGTATTATAATATATCTAAAAATCAGGTGTATTACATAATTTATGTTTCATAAAAAATACATACGAATTATCTATGAGATCAATCTTGCACGTAGATTTACAATAAGTGATAATAATGTGTTATATTATATCAGCCTTAAACTATAAACAGATCAAGAACTTTAAATATTCGATATGAGATAAGTGAATATTCTTATCGCACTATCCATAATTTCAGTTCATAGTTTCCTTATAAAATATGAAAATAATGTGTTATTGAGCTTATTACTAGTTTTTAAGAGTCAGGTGTTCATTATTGCTATTTAATCAAAATAAAATAATAATGGCTCGAGTCCATTATCATTACATGAAAATCGTATTATTTTTGTTCATTTTTTCCCAAGTACGTTTAATATTTTTTATTTAATTAATAAATTATTTCTTAAAAATTAAATTAAATTTATTTTAATTTACGCATAATGAAAATATTTAACTTTTCAACAGGTACGAGGAGACTCCTCAGACTCAGAAACTAAACTCCAGGAACTTAAGAGAGAAATAGAAGAATATGACCAAATTTTACGTCATGTCGATTTTCGTGATATCAAATATCATCCTTTTAATCAATACCTTGAAATTTACATTCAGTTGGTCGTATTAGACAAAAAAATACTATTAAAATTGACGGAATCTTACCCTGAAATCGTCAACATGCGGGAAAGAATAAAATACCGCGTGCATGATTTATTTTTTAATCATTTCTTAGACAATAAAGGAATAGGCTCGGGAATAGGTTTCGTAAGTGTTAACTCGACGCACGTTAATAATTGATGGATATAAAATTTAATATTCGAACATTTCAAATTTGCAATGTCCATTATTATTAAATTATTATAATTAATATACGAATGGAATGATACATTTAATTATTATTATATCTTTTTCGTTATTTAGGTTAGTGAATTTTTCCTGATATCCATGATGTTTTCGTCTTTGCCAGCAAATCCAGAATTTTGGGATTTTGTGGCTAAAGAATTATTGCCCAAGGACCCAGAGACTGTCAATAAAATTTCTTCTATGACAGACCAGATAAGAAGGATTGAAGATATTATTATTAAACACAAGAATAATGTTACAAATGAATTTATTTCCAAAACTCAACCAATCATCAAAGCAATAATCAAAAATGTCGGAGTAAGTGTTTTCAACATTACAGATGTAAAAAATAAATTTTGCAACAAATACACATTATTACAAATTAATCTGTAATTTTAGGATTCTATTTTGACATTATTTCCTGACAAGAAGAACGAAACAATGAGTACAAATATAAATCACAACGTGAGTGAATTTTAAAATTTCATTCGCTCTACTCGTATTATTCTTTGTCATATTATACATATTCAAATCTAAGTATTTAGTATAATAATTATGATTTAAACAAAAACTGTATTTAAAATTATATTATGCTTATTTTTTTCCTATTAAAATTTAAAACATTATTAATTAAAGCATTCCTAAAAATGAGTTTTTCAAAAATATTAAATAGATATAGCTTTTTTGTATAGCATAGTGTACCTACAACATTTTGTTATTAGACAAATAAAATGATAATAATATTGATATATTACCAAAATATGTGTAATATTATTTATCATAAAATAAGATAATATCCTTAGTCCTTATTACCATCTTTATTATCTTTATTATTAAATTAGGTCAACGTGCCAATTCTGGCACGCGTGCCATAGGTTCGCCAGCCCTGCTATACAGGGTTATTTCCCGTCCTCTTATAATATTTTAAATTTTTAAAAAAACGTTTTATAATGTTTTTTTAATTAGTGTTGTAATTGTTTAACTTTTCCTTTTATTTTTTTATTTATAAATAAGACATAAGTGAACTAAATTATATTTATTTTACGTGGCATATTAACATTAACGGTTCATTTTTGTATAGATTAACGAGTCAACAATTTGGACGAATTAACATATCAACGATATTGGCACTATTTATAGTAAATCTAGGATACAAGAAAAACAAAAAATATTTAGAAAAATGATATATTATGTAAATATAATATGTGATATCTAATATTGTTATAAATTATTGTTATTATCATGTAATTATTAATCTTTATTTCACTGATCTATACTGACCTGACATTACCAAATCTACTACCACCTATGTATAATATAATAATTTATATGTTTTTTACGTTGTGTCTGTTATTTTCAAATATATAGATGACAATATTTATTATATTTATAAATGTATTAAATCATTCTAATTTATTATGTACCTAGTCATTTAGATAGGTATAAAAAAAATGTATAAAATAATAATACTTTGAAATTATATAAGAAAACATTTTTTTTTTAGCATATAATGCTTCAGGGTACAAAGACTAGTCTATGCTATAGTGATGAATAAATATTTTGTACCTATTTAAGTGATATTTTATATCACATTATGTAATCCCGATTTTTTTGAACAAGTATACGAAGTAATATCGTCTATTGAATATAATATTAGGAATTATGGAAAGAATACCTTATAGTTAAACGTGCAAAGGAAGATTATAAACAGTATAAAATATATTACTCAATCCATTGAATTATAATTATTATGTCAAACAATTTTTAATATTTTTATATAACATTTTTATATATTAAATCATAAAAACAAGAAATAAATATGTGTAATAAACCCCACCCCCAATTAATCTTGTTAATACGTTCTGTATATTATATAGGTATATATATATATTTTCGATTCTGAGCGAATATAATAATTTTATAATGAGTTGTGTCTTTATTTTTCTTTTTAAGTATGAAGACACTTTTACTACGCGAAATAATGCTTCGATTTACACGAATAGCATATGTTTCCTGTTGGAAAGTGGATGTAGTTGGTACTTTATTTAGGTCATTTTTCAAATTTATCAAAATTGACATTATCCGTTAGAAAAAACGACGAAAAACGGCAATATATTAATCAATACCTACATTATCTAACTGAACTTCGCTCAGAATCGTTTTTTCGAATGTTATGATTTATCATTGCATTAAAATCCTAATTAAAATTAAACGTTATGATTTGCACACCTATATCCCTGCGACAGGAGTATCAGCTCGTCTTTTTTTTATATATTTAATCATAAAAATAAATATTTATAATAAAACCCTCTCATAAAAAGAATTTTTTCGAGCAGGCTAAGGTCTTGTACGTTATATTTATATATAATATACGAATATATTTCATATTAATTATAATTAAAATTGAAGTAATTTTTTAATAGTTAAATTAGTTAAATTTTAATTCGTATTTTAAGTTTAATGCATATTATAATACAGATACGATAATATCACATTCACACAATTGATAGTCAACGTTGCAATAGTCACGGGCTATCCTTATCACATCATATTAACAAGATGTAATTAGTTCAAACGACGTTATTCATATTTTAATAGTATACTAAATCTATCAGTATGACAGTATCATCTAGATTTGTCTATATCTATACAACTAGCAATTCAATAATTAGATAAATGTAGTCCAATGTGATTTTTTGCACTTTGCTCATTGTATTATTAATTATTATCTTTGTCTATTTCGCGACTTTACCTCTAAAAAAATATATTCAACATATCTTATTTGACTGAATGAGGACGAATAACAAGTGCAAGTGTAGTGTATTTTTTTTGATTTTCGTTTATGAATTAGATCAAGTTAGGCAATTTTGAATTGAATATTTTTCTACATAGTATAATTTTATTATGCATAATATTTACAAATATATATAAAAATAAATAACCTATCACCTAAAAATTTTGAAGACTTCTTTCTTAGAGTATTATAATAATTATAGATATATACATTAATATAATGACGTTTATTGAATTATCAAATTATTTTAATTAAGTTAAAAATACAATGAAGTATTTATATAAAATTATATATTTATTTATAATTTTAAATATTAACTTTATTTAAACGACGAAAATTAATAAAAAATTAAGGTATAAATATACTTAAATATAATTCATATAAAATTATTAACTGGCAAATCGGCCCAACTGGCCCAGTTGCCTCCTCCCCCTTGGCTTTTTTCTGGGTAAATTATAATTATTAGCACTTCATATAATACAGGTGATACATAAAACAAAATTAAAACATTTTTTAATTAAAAAAATATAAAATAATTTTTGAGTGATTTCTGCGCATGTTCTTGAAACTATATATATGTATATATTTATGATTTTAAACAGTTATAGGTAGTTATATTTATTATTATATTATTACAAAAGAATGTAGTATGTTCTGCACTTCTGCAGGTCATGAAATTAAATGATTAATACGTGCTTTATACGAATAAAGTAAGAAAAATTATTAGTTTTTTTTTTTATCATATAACATAACAATGAAAACAGGCAGGACACTTGCATAACCATACTACATAAAAAATAATAGTTAGCAATCCATCAATATACCTTTAACCTATAAATGGCAATATCATTATTTGATATTAATATATCAATAAACAGACATAAGAAAATATTTTAAATATCGTAATCGTGTTCATTATATAATAATTATATCACCCTGTGGTATAAAAAAATGATGTGGCGAAATCCTTCTACATGTTTTAGTTATGTAACTCAATGAATCATTAGGTATACTCATTATACTGTGCTTCTGCATAAATAAAGTTGGAACGAGCTTATGATGGATATAATTATGTAATTATAATTATTATTTTTAAGATATAACTGTGAAATACAAAGAAATAAAATTTCAACTCGTACTTAATATACGGAGTTATTATAGGACGAAAGAGATAGAGACGTGTTCAATTTTGGTATCATTGAAAAAACAAAATATTCTATTAAATATCATATCATCCCTTTATTTCCTTTAACCAATTTAAACCTCTATTAAATAAAACTGTTAAAAATTTAATTGACAAAATTTTTATATTATTATCAAATTTTATATTTATTTTGTTACATAGAACGTAATATATCGATTGATTGTAATACTTATTACGTTTAGAATTATATATAGGTACCTATATCAAATTTAATATTTATCGATTTAAAATTTTAGTTAAAATATTATTCGGTATGCATAGATATATTCAAATAAAACTGTTATATAACTATAATAATATATTAATTTAAAAATATGTAGTATACATGATTTTATTCTACTATAAAAGACTGTTGGTTGTGAATAAATATACGATTGCACCACTATATTTTTTAATATATCGTTAATACTGTTCTATTTCCCTAATGACTAGAAGATGAGATATCTGAAAATATGATGAATAATGAATTACATAATATATTTCATAAAAACCAATTGATACATACGAATTATCTATGAGATAATTCTTGCACGTAGATTTACAATAATAATAAGTATTTATTTTTAACAGATTAAGAACTATAAATATATTCTATAAGATAATAAAATTTCCTTATCGCATTACCCATAATTTCGGTCCATAGTTTCCGTATAAAAACTGAAAATAATGTGTTACTGAGCTTATTAACATTATTTTTTTAAGAGTCAGATATTCATTAGTTCATTACTATTTAATCAAAATTAAAAATAATTATGGCGCAAGTCCTTAAACATTACATGAAATTAGTTTTATTTCTGTTCATTTCGTCCCAAGTACGTTTCATTTTTTTTTTTTTTTATTCAAATAATATATTATTTCTTAAAAATAATTGTTACTTAATTTTATTTAATCATAATAAAAATATTTTATTTTTTAATAGGTACAAGGAGACACAGAAACTACACTTCAAGAACTTGAAACCTCAACACCACAGGAAGAAGTGGATGGAAATCGCGATATCGAAAATGATTATTATAATCCCTACTGGGATATTTATCATCAGTGGGTCCAGACACAATACGAGATCGATAATAAAATACAATCGAAATTGAGGGAATCTTATCCTAAAATCGCCGAAATGAGGCAAGAACTTAAAGACCACGTGAATAAATTCATCATTGGCAATGAAGAAATTACTTTTGTAAGTGTTAATTCGACTACCTACTGAAATAACTTATTTTACTGCACGTTTATAATTGACGTGATACAATACTAAATATTCTAGCATTTCAACTTTCAATGCTATTTTTATTAAATAATTATAAATAATACACGAATGGATAACAATACATTTATTTATTATATCTTTTTCCTTCTTTAGGCTCATGATATTTACCTTATGATCATGATGGGACAAGTAAATGAATTTTTGGATTTTGTGGCTAAAGACTCATTTTCCGATGATCAAGAAACTCTTGATAAAATTTCTTTTATAACAGAACAAATAAAGAAAATTGAAAATAATATAAATAAAATAGTAATGCCTATAAGTGAACACATCAATAATATTCATAACAAATTTATTACCAAAACTAAACCAATCACCAAGGAATGGGCACCATTGATCAAAAAAGTTGGAGTAAGTGTGTTCAATATTACCTATGTAAAAAGAAATTTCATAATAAGTACACATTATTAATAATTAATCTATAATTTTAGGATGCTATTTTGACATTAATTCCCGACGAGAAGGACGAATCAATGAATACAAATGTAAATCACACCGTGAGTGAATTTTAAAATTTCAATCTTTCTACTCGTATATTATACTTAAAAAAATATCGTTTATTAGTATTGGCAAAGATTACAACCTTTCGTAATTAGACGAATAATATATGATAATTGCTATATTGACATAATTTGTGTATTAATAATATAGATCCTACTATCATCCTATCTAGAGTTATTTTCTGTCTTCATAGAATTTTTGTAATTTTTTCACAAATGTTTTTATAATATTTTTTGTTTAGTGTTGTCATTGTTCTTTCTCCATATTTCTTTTTATTTATAAATAAATCATAAAAGCTAACTAGATTAAAATTTAGAAATTTTATATGGTGTATTAAAATGTCATTTTTTTTATAGATTGACGAGTAAACAATTTGGATGAATTTATACATGTCAACGAGTTTGGCACTATTTATATTGAATCAAGGAGATAAGAAAAACAAAAATTATTTAGAAAAGTGATATTATGTAAATATAATACGTGATATGTAATATTGTTATAAATTATCGTTATTATCATGTAATTATTAATCCTGTTATAAATTATTATCTTTTGTTCTCTGATCTATACTGACATTCCCAATAAATACTAACAATGTATAATATAATTTATCTGTTTTTTACGTTGTGGCTGTGATTTTCAAATATATATAGATGACAATATTTATTATATTTATAAATGTATTAAATCACGATAATTTATTTTATTTTAGTAGGTATCCAATAAGTTATTAATATTTTGAATTAAGAATTAATGTTAAGTAATATATAAATATACTTCAGTAAAATTTTCAGACCTTAATACCAAATATTGCTAATTTTATCAAACATTATATACAAAAAAACGAGAATTTTACGAAATATTCAAAGTCCTATATTTTGTAGAAAAATGAACGTAACGGTTCCAAAATTTTATCACATATACATAGTACCCATATGAACTCCCAAAAAAATTGTCAAGTCTCTAACTTCAAAATTGCCCGAGTAATCGTGAAATATTGAAATCGAATTCGTCGAAATTTGAAAAATGCCGTTTTTTCGTCATTTTTTGGTCGTTTTTTCTACCGCTTAGGGTCAATTTTGAGAAAATCGAAAAATGACCTAAATAAAGTACCAACTACATCCACTTTACTACCGGAAACATATGCTATTCGTTATAATAGGAGCATTATTTCGGGTAGTAAAAGTGTCATACTGAAAAAAAAAAAAAAAAAAAAAAGACACATCATTGTAAAACACTAAAACCAATACATTCTTCGCTACGCTCAGAATCTAAAAATAATATAATAATTTATACACAAATTTTTAACAAACAATAATATAATATTAATATCGAATAATTACATGTAGGAATAATATAATAATTTATAATCAAATTTTTAACAAACAATAATACAATTAATATCAAATAACATTATGAAACATTATGTTACATTTTAAATCATTGCGCGTTCAAATTATCCTCAATTTTATATTAGTTATATAAAATCGAGGATAATTTAAACCTATTTAATGAATTATATTACATAATAATATATAAGTAAAGAGAGTTGAATTAATTTCGTATATGAAAAAGTGTAAAAAAATGTTTAAATTATCCTTAATTTTATAATAGACACATAAAATCGAGGATAATTTAAACCATTTAATAAATTATAAAAATTATATTACATATTATATAAATAAGAAAAATCGAAAAAATTTGGTAGGTATATGAAAAAATGTAAAAAAAAATCTAAAAGTCATGACGACGTTGAATGTATGGTATGATGGACCAATCACCAATCTGTATCTGTTTCGAATTCGGAATCTGATACGTTTACTGATTCTGTGTCTGCTTCACTTTCTGATGCTAAATCTGATTCTAATTGTATACGGAATACGGCGGCTGAAGGATACGACCATACTATTGGGTTGAGTAGATTCGATTCTAAACAAAAATGGCCTCTGCCAAATTCTTGTCAGAATCGCAACCAGATCATTGGGGGCCACTGGTCGAAGGTAATTGTCACCATTGTTGTATGGCACAATTGTCAACATCATATGCCATTCAGCTCGGTCGTTTATCTTATATGCCGAAGACTCTGTAAACTTATCATCGACGTCACTCCCGTTGGCCTCTACGCGTTTTACTTCTTTGTCCGAAAAATAACTGCTCCCTTGCGTTTCAACATTACAATCTCCTGCGCCGTATTCAACTCCTACAATATTATCGTTCTGCGGCACACATGCACACACGTAAAAATTTACTTACAATAATTATACAATTTTAATTTGAAAACATCTTTAACGATGCCGTCTTATCTCTTATATATAATATTTCAGCCTTCAGATATTAAAAATGGGCCGGGACCTCCTCTCCTAAGTTTATATCGTTTTAAATTATACCCATAGTATCATAATAATATTTTAAGAGGTAAAAGCATTTTTAATTTTAAAACCCTTTTCCTTCGAAATTTTTAGATTAATATAAATATTATCTAATTGACTGCGTGTATTAATTTAATGTACAAACCTTTATCGGCTGTACAGGCAATTGCTCCGCCACGTGATTTTCTTGTGATGGTGTCATGACATAATGGTAATGTACTGCAATATTATAAGTGGTTACCTCTGTTATTTCTATACTGTTGTTTTCCACGTGTTGAGTATTGTTTATTGATAACTTGCATGTTGCTACGTGTTTCTCTTTTAAACATTTTCGATGACATACAATTTCTGAAAATTTTACTGAAGTATACACTTATATTACTTAACAACATACTAAAATATTAAAAAAATCCCTAGTATCAATTTTTTTTTATAGCCGTTTTAACTTGTAATTTCAGTAAAATAAATATTTAAATTATTTATATGGATTTTTCTTATTATATTACAATATTTTACAATAATGTTAAATAAAATTGACAAATATTTTGAAAATTTAATTATATAAAAATTATATAGAGTGTTCGTTTATGTACTGTATGTGTGATAAAATTTTGGGTTTTAAATATTTAATAAAAAATGTCAATATTTTAAAAAATAGCTACATTATTATCTGACTGAACTTCGCTCAGAATCGTATTTTCGAATGCAATGGTTTATCATTGCATTCAAATTCTAATTAAAATTCCACGCTATGATTCGCACACCTGTATCCTATGCGGCAGGAGTACCAGCTCTTTTTTATTTTCATTTATTATTATTATTTTTTTTTTTTTTTTTATCATTATACTCATTATAATGTGCTTCTGCATAAATAAAGTTCAAAGGAGCTAATGATGAATATATATATATATATATTATATTATAAATATAATTTTTAAGATTCTACCGTGAAATACAAATAAATAAAATTTCCAGTCGTACTCAATATGGGTTCATAATGTGACGGAAGAGATAGATACGAGTACAAATTTGGTATTACATTAAAAAAAAAAAATATTAAATTCTATTAAATATCGTAGCCCAACTTAATTTCCATTAATATATTTTAAACACTATTAAATAAAACTACTAAAGAAATTAATTGATAAAAGCGTTATATCCATAGAGATATGGTTGTATCATTATATGTCTACATCAAATTTTATTTTATTTTCTTACATAGAACGTAATATTATATATTGATTGATTGTAATTCATTTACGTTCAGCAATTTATATTAAATTTACTATTTATCGATTTCAAATTTTAGTTAAAATATTTTAAAGTATGCATAGATAAATTCAAATATTACTGTTATATAACTATAATATATAATTTAAAAAATATGTAGTAATGAATATTTTATTTTTATTTTTTCATTAAAGAAAATATTCAAAAATTCACCAGTTTTGATTAAAACGGTAACGGTTTAAATTGTAAAGAAAATAAATGACTTTATTGATTAAATTTACAATATAAATAGATATATGTAGTTGATACGTACAATATTAATTAGTATTATATTTTTAATTTGGTACCTAGTAAATTTTTTATAACTTTTTAATTATAATAACGTTATAAAAGACTGTTGGTTGT
>JAIUCT010000019.1:5288450-5385468 GCA_021307375.1 Tetraneura akinire | reverse complement strand
ACAGAGATGAAATTCAAACACTAATGAACGAATCATTTATTCAAGATATAATAAATGATAACTCGAATTATTATGAAGGTAATTAATACTTAAATTAATTAATATTTTAATTTCAATTTTATAACCTAATGTTTAAATATCATTATGCAATAAACAATAATAAATTATATTTATGTACTATAATAATATAAGTAATTGATAAAAATTATTTTATAATATATATGTATTTTATTATTACATTATAGATATTGAACAAAATGAATTTGAAGTTCCAGCTGGCAGAAATTTAACTGTTTTAAATAATTTAGGTTAGTATTAAATTTAATGCATAATTTAAAAGTTTTATTATTTTTTTTTAAAGTTAAAATTGTAACTAAGTACTATAAAAAATTAATATTTTTTTAATGTCAATTTCATAAAATTTACAAATCTGTAGTATTTACTATAATCTAATTATATCAATATTTATTGATTTATAATAATTTTTTGAAGTAAAATAATTTTTTTCTGAGTATCTATTATATTATTTTAAACAAAATAATTTAACATTTTAAACTATTTACTGCTTTAATTTAATTGTAATAATAAACTAGTTTAAATGAAACTGAAGATTATAAAGTCTTAAATTTAAGTAGAAGAAACAAAAGTATGGACATCATTAATTTAAAAAATGCTTATAATGCTTCAGTACCAATTTCTAAAGAAAAAAAACAAGATCTTCTTGACATACTCCCGTTAATTCTAAATGTGTATCATGAGTTTTATAAAAACCTTACAACTAATGAAGAAGAAAATGCAAGAGATGATCCAGATCTGTATGATAGGTACTGATTATGATTATAATTAATATTATTATTTTTTATATGTATTTAATAATTATTAACATGATAAAAATTAATAATTATATAGGTATTTATTTGATTTTTTTTTTTATGTGAAATTAGAATAATTATGATTTTAAAGAAAACACAATTGTAAAAAAAATAAAAGAATATTTTAAAATTTAATATATATTTATTTATTTCAAACTTTAAATATGTAATTTAATATAGGATTTAAGTCCTAACAAGGTATTGTGAAATGGCTTAAGTCATTATCAAAAGGACTTATGTCAAAAATATTAAAATACAAAGGACTTATGTACAATTATTTCATAATAAAATTATGTGAGACTAAATCAAACATTACTATCAAATAGTGCTACATTTTTTGAAAATTAACCAATTTTCAATTTAGGCTATTATATAAATGTTACAGCAAAATGATTTTTTAAACTTTCAAACACTTGTACTGAAAACCTACAAAATTTGACTCGTGCCCTTTCTACCTGGGACCAAAGAAATAGTAACCTATAGGTTAGGTTTTTTAAAACGCCCAGTATGTACCGGTCCTTTGATTCTATTACATAGGTATTGGTGTCCACCTATAATTTGGGGGGGATAAAACTTCATAATATGACAGTACAATGGTTCGAGGTCATACCATACGGTTGTTTTGCACGTGTATGATATGACCTCATACATGCAAATATATACCGCATAAGTAATTACTTCCCTAACTGCAAACACCGATTTTGTCATATCCCGTGCGTTACTATAGCATAACGCAAGAGATCATAGTCATATCGAACTCATGTGTCGATTATGACATAACGCATGAGCCAATCATAACACACTCATGTGTTGTTATGACCTCAACAATGCGTTGTACATATATGCAGTAAGAATCATCATATCCTAGCGTAATCATAAGTATACACCCCCCCCTCAAACATCCCCAAAAACACCACCACCACCCGTATACCTTACCACCACCCCTACACATTACCTCCCACACCCACAGAATTTACCCCCCCCCACCCTACCTTACCACCACACAACCACCCTCACACTTTAATCACACCCTAACCTAACACCCCCACAACCGCCCCTTACTCCACATACTAACACCATCCCACCTCCATTACACCTTACCTTCACACCTACACTTTACTATCACTCTACAATCACACACTTAATCCCATACCCTATTCCAACACCCCCATATCCACACCACCACACCTTATATAGTTTGTCAATGATATTAAGAGTAGTATAAAAAGTTGGTTACAATTATCTTTTAACAATACGTTATATGCTCAACATTAGTATAAAACTATAAATGAATCATTTCATCAAATAATATTATGTTATGAAATTCTTATATAAATTGTTGGTATTGTAAAAAAGATAAAATTAAGTAAATTTTTTATTTATATAAAATTCTGAAAATATAATGTAAAAACAAAATCCTATTATAATTATTAAAGAAATATATATCAAGAGCAGTAATTAATTTCTAACATTCACAAAACGTAATAATAATTATGATTATACCTATCAAAAATAATACTTTTATCCCGGTTGATCAACATAACTGTTACGTTATCAACGATACAAATATAAAAATAATATAATAAAATAAGGTACCTGGTACATACCATGTTAGACAAACTGATACAGCCCTCCTGGAGTCCTGGCTCTTGCACTTTGAACATTATACATTGCTGGATCCTGGATACTGGAACCTGGATAGTGGACACTAGCCACGATACAAATCTAATATATTGACTTACCTGTACCTATATAAATAAATTTGGTACCTAAGGTATATTTTATAAAGTTTTATTTTTCAATATTTAAAAGTATTGGTTGCAAGAAAGATATAAACAGAATTTAATATTTAATTATTATTTTCACAAAATTTATATTATTTTGAATTCTTTAATAAAAAAAATTTATTAGATACCTAACTAAATATTTAATGTAATGTGTAAATTATACATATTTTTAAAATAGAATTTATAAAACATTAAAACGTATACCTACTAGGTACCTACGTAGGGTATTGTATTTGATTTAATAATATCCTTAGGTACCAAGTTAATAATATTTTTTATGGATTCTTAATTTGATACTAAATTTAAATAATAACGTATAATAGGTATCAAAACTCTGAATTATGGTTATTTTAGGGTGACCATATTAAGAAAATAAAAAAACGGCACAGTTGTTGCTTCCCCCCACAAAATAAACCCTCATCCATATACATTCACTATTCACACATATGCACACAAATCTCGAGAGTAAAAGTCCAAATCTCTGTCATATCATAAGCAATTATCTTGTTTTTACTTTACCCCTTTTAGTAAAATAACCTAAATAATAAAATATTTTCTCTTAATTATTCATCAAACGACACACAATGTTGTATTTCATTTGCGTTTTATATTTTTTTCATATATAGATACTTTATTTACAAACATTAATACTCGTACATTATATAATAAATAATATTGAAAAAACGTGGTTAAAACGGACAATCTTCTATAAACGGGATAAAAAGCATCTCATTTGAAATTGGTCAGGACAACGAGACGTCTGGTCACCCTAGGTTATTTTGTATATTATTACGAGTACGTAGGTACTAATAATAAATATAATATATTCCTATAATAATCTTGAATCGATATTGGTATAGTGTAAAATTATAAATAATAATAAGTGAAATTAAAAACTAACTTCAATAATCAAAACCACAGTTTAACAATTTTTCTAAATGCCTACAGTATGTCAATAACTGTATAATATATAATATATGTCATCCTATGAAATTTAATAGAAAAACAAAGCAATAAATTAAAGTAAAAGATGATAATTGCACAGTAATTATAATTATTTAATTCCACTTAAAGTTCAATATAAACAATTGTACCCGTGTAAAAGTATTAATTACCATATTATATATTTCCATAGTTTTTTTAATTCATTATATTATGAATTTATGAATTCAAAATTACCATACAAACACAATTACTGCACAATATAAAAATTAATATTAATTGTTTAAAATTTAAAATATAAAATAATAAAAAAAAATAAAAAATGCATAATAAATAAATTTACAGTTTGATTATTATTTAAAATTTTAAATAAGAACTTATTAAATACATATTAATTGAATCATACTGCAGGCATTAAAATGACATTATTTAATAATAATAAAATAAAATAACATAATACAACACAACACAAATTTTTATCTTTTATTTTAAATATATATGTTTAAAAATATTATTTATTGTAGGGTTTACTATATTTTTATAATATTTGACTAACCTTATTATAATGTCCAGCACAGAATTTGCTGTAATTACGTGGTTCTACTTTGACTCATTTTTGACTATTCACTTGATTGTATATTTGTAACTACGTAATAAGAAATAAAACGTTAAAAATGTATAACAACAAAACGTTTATAAAGATAAGAAATTAAATAAAAAGGTTATACATTTTTTAAAATATAATAACTATATGATGTTTCATCTCAATAAAATATTGATATATAATGTAGATTAATGGCTAATTAGTAATTGGTTTCGTGATATAGAATTATTATATTATTGAAATGAATATTTAGAAATAATTAGAAAATATACAAATATTATAGATTATTAATTTTACTAATATATCAACTTTAAAAAATTATATAATAAATATCGAGAATGGAGATTTTTGTAATTTTTTGGAAAAACTTTAACCAATATACCATGGTTTCATAATATAACAACCAATATTTACTATTTAATATTATATTAAAAACTAATATTAAAATAAAATAAATACCTACCTAATAATTTTACAGGATTATTGAAAATTTTTTATAATTTTTTAAATATGTGTATATTACGAATTTTATTCATATTGTCTTTAAAATTATTTTATTTATCAATTATAATAAAATATATTTTAATACACAACGAAATTATATTATCGTTTATATTAATTATTTAAAATATTATTTACTATTTTTTCATAATATTTCGCTTACCTTCATTGTGATGTCCAGCACGGAAAATCCATTTCCTTAGCTGCAGTCGACGGTTATTGAATTCACCAGTATTGTAATACGACTTTATTCTACTTTGGCTCATTTTTGACTAGGTATTCATTTAATTAACTACCTTGCATAACGACGTAAAAATAAATAAAATGTTAAAATATTATAACAATAAAACGTGTGTATAAACACATATGATATAAAAACAAAAATAATAAAATAAAAACGTTTGAAATTTGTAAAAATATTACAATAGCTATATAATGGTCCATCGCCATAGAATATAGATATAATATATAAACGTATAATGTATAGTTTCATAACAGCTGTTTGGTTTTAGGACATAGATTTATTGCACCGTTGAAATAAATACAGCTATAAAGAAAAATTGATACTGTATATTTTTGCAACTTTTTGGAAATAAGTTTAATCGATAAGTGAGGATACTTATTCACTATAATTTTTAGAATTCCAACTACAAAATTAACAATTTTATTAAACATAATGTTAAAAATTTTAAGAATAATCTTAAATATCTAAGATCTAATATCTAGATAAAATTTAAAATGTTAAAAAATTACAAGAGTTCTATATTTTCACGAAAAGTTCATGTAACAATTAGACACCAATAATTACCCATTAAAATTTTCACGTCTCTACGTTCAATATTGCCCGATCATTAAATTATCGTAAAATATAGGAATTATGTTATAATAAATTCAGAAAGTTTGTAAACTCTAAACGAACACAATATTAATTGCATAATATAATAATTAAAAATTAATACCTATTAGGTACCTATGTAAAATTTAAAATTTTATTAAAAACTACAAAAATTAAATAGATCAATTTACAAATTGAATATTATATTTAGTTTTATATTTGTAGGTACATATTATTTTATTCGCATTATCTTTCAAATTATTATATTTAACAATTATAATACCTATTCTATTACCTATAATATAATAAACACATACCTACCTAAGTACCTACTAGTGTACAGCGAAATTATTATCTTTTATTTAAAATATATCCGTCTTATTAAAAATATTATTATTAATACTGTCTTTGTATAATTTCTTCCCTTACCTTTATTGGGATGTCCATCACGGAATTTTCATTTCCTCAGCAGTTGACGATTGTTCAATTGACGAGTATTGTAATAAATTAATTACATTTTGGCTCATTTTCAAATATTTATAAACTTGCAACTACGTTAAAATAAAACTAAAATGTAAAAAATGAATAACAATAAAATGTTTACACGAGTATACTCGTATATATAAAAAAAAATATTGAAATAAAATGTAAGCCTTGAAAATTTTTAAAAAATATTATAACAATTTTATAATGTTCCATCGACATAGAGTATAATAGATGTAAAATACTATAACGTAGCTAAACAGCTGATTGATCTGGTGACATGGAATATAATGGTATTATTGAAATAAATAAAAATAATAAGATTCCATACATACGAGTATATTATTATAGAAAATAGATTATCGATTGTACCGATGTAATCGATGAGAACTGGAGAATTATCATCTGATGAGCCAACAATTGACAATATTCAAAATTTCAAAATTAACACTTATTTTACAATTATTGATATTGTATTAACGCAAATATCAGAACGGTTTAATGATCATTCTCTACCATTATTTAAGGATTTGGCACTGTTTTCTCATTAGAGACTTAAAGAGGTAGCCAAAATAGCTTGTATCTCAGACGATGCATTCAATGGATTTTGTGATGTTTATGTTCAATTTGTTGAGTTGAATTCATTAAGAAAAGAATATATTCAATTTTCTAGTTATTATTCTCAATTTGATAAAATAAAAATTATCCCACAAAAACTACATGATAATGATACATTGTTAAGTGAGTCTGAAGAAGAAATCGAAGAAAGTGATGAAGAGCATAGTGTCCTCCATGAAAATAAAAAAAAAGAAAATTGTGGGTCGATAGAAGATATTTTTAATATATGTCGTTCATTTGGGTTGAAAGAAATTTTTCCTTATTTGTATACTGTTTTAAGTATAGCTGTGACCTTACCGGTATCCAGCGCCTCTCCAGAACGCGCTTTTTCAAAGCTTAAACTGATTAAAACATAACGATCGACTATGAACGAAGAAAGACTTGAAGCTTTGATGATAAGAGCTTGTGAGTTAAATGTGTCCATGGATTTTGAAACAATTACTAATAAGTTTGCATCTAATAGTTCTGTACTTACAAAATTACTTATAAAATTATATTATAATAATTATTTATTAATTTTAATGAAATTATTAAATTTATTATTATTTTCTATTGTTTTTTTCATTGTAACTAGTAATTATTTATAAAGTAATCTCCTATATTATATAGGTTATAGGTAATAATCTGTATTTATATAATTAATAGTTTTAATATTAGTAGTAATAAGTTTGTATATTTTCAAGGAATAAGTTAAAATGATAATTATTGTTATTACTATAACCATAGTTGATAGTTCAAACTTCTAGAGTATAAAATTTAAATTATTGGGGTAGGTGGGTGGGTCAATATAATTTAATTTTGCTCCACAAAAATGTATTAAACTCGGCGCCACTGATTATAAATGTAGCTTAAAATTTTAGGATTTTGAAAATTTGATATAAAATTGAATATTACGTCTTATACTAATATTATATTATATTATATCTACTAAACAGAATAACAAAATTAAAGTAATAATGCGGGTACCAATGTACCATACCAATAATAATTAATATACCTACCATAGGTATGAAAAAGACGATTACAGATAACAATTTAAACTTCCGGTTTATATATTATTGTGTCGTACTATGGAAAACTATACTAACATTTGACCAAACATAATATTATATTTCTTATATTCTGCCATTAGCAATATAAAAATTATTTTTATTTAATTTGTGAAACTCGAGTGGATACGTTCAAACAATATTTTTGTAAGTATTAATTCTCCTTGATATTCATATTTTATTATTATTATTTATTATAAATTAATAAATAATATATTTGAAGAAATCTTCATAAACAATCTCCGTTAAGGCTTACGATGTTTGTTAATATTTTATAATTAGGTATTTGTGATTCGCAGTCCCGCACTCGACATGTGTGCACGCATATTTTTTGCTCTTGCTTTTTCTAACTTAACCAGTTTTAATAGTGAGTTTTTCGCATTAAATTTATACGTATTTTTACACATCCGCATTCTGCATTTGAAAAAAATCTTCTCCACCTTCCCCTGTCAAAGGGTTCTCCCTTCACGGAGGAAAAAGGTAAGGAAATTTGACGTACGTATTTATCGTTACTTTAAACGTATTACCGAATCTACTATTGAAAACCGTTAATATACATATACAATACGCTAATCACGCTACTCGGACTTTGAACTGCGCACGCAATTCAAAACTCATAATAGTCTCGCAATCATCGCTTAATTAGTAGATATCAAACTTTATCATCATGCATCCCACTGTCCAACAAAACAAAAACTCCGTAAGGAATAATAAATGTGTATCGCCATTAAAAATAATTAATCAAAACACTATACAAAAATCAAATGCTAATGAAATATCTCACAAAGTAACATTAAATACCGAAAATACCTTATCCAATGACGGTGTCTTTAATTATGACTGGGTAGAAGTAACTTCACCAAAAAAACTCAAGCGTTCAAATCTTAATTCTACAGGTCACTCTCCTAAATCGAAAAGCATTAAAAATCAATCAAACTCTAAATTTGTCACTGTAAATAGTTATGCTCCTTTGTCTCAAGTTGACAAAGATGATCAAATTGAGACAATGGACGATGACGTCCCAGCCTCAGGAGATAAAAAACCACCACCGATATTTATAAAAACCAAAATAAACGATTTTAGTTCTTTCTGCACTAACATAAAAAATAGAATTGAACCCACTACCGATTTCACATGCAAAAGCACAACAAACGCCTCAAAACTTCAAACAAACACAATAAATTCCTTTCGCTCAGTTATAAAATATCTAAAAGAAAACAACGTTGATTTTTATACATATCAATTGAAAGACGAAAAAGCATACCGCATAGTGATCCGAAACTTACATCCATCAACAAAAATCGAATTTATCAAAGAAGAACTCGAAAAAAACGGTCACCTAGCGCGAAATATTACAAACGTTTTGCAAAACCTAACAAAAATACCGTTACCATTATTTTTTATTGACCTCGAACCCGCTCTAAATAATAAAGACATTTTCTCGCTAACCGCACTTTGTTACACCAAAGTTAAAGTTGAAGTACCCAAAGCACGTAAACAATTGCCGCAATGTATGAATTGTCAAAATTACGGTCATACACGACACTACTGCAACAGCAAGCCTCGTTGCGTACGCTGTAGTGAACAACACAGCTCTGACCTTTGTACCAAAAATAGAGACATTCCAGCCAAATGTACACTATGTGGAGGTGATCATCCTGCAAATTACCGAGGCTGCCAAGTCTTCAAAAACCTACAAGCCCGGGGAACCAAGCTGGATCGTCATAATAATGTATCTAATTCAATCAATAAAAACTATGTAAACGAACACGTCTTGTCAAACCCAAGTATAAACAATAACACAGGTCCAAATGTAAATAGTGTATCATCTTATTCCCAAATACTAAAAAATAAGACCAGTTCTAACCAAAATGACCAATTCCAGCCAAACCAAAATACCGACTCTATAAATAACCTTACATCACAATTGAATACATTCATAAACGACTTAAAATCCATTATTAACCCTCTTATAACTCTTTTAACTCAAGTAATTAGTCAAGTACTCCTCAAAAATAATAATGTCAATTAACTCTAACACCACACCTCCACTATCGATAATTCTTTGGAATGCCAATGGATTAAAAAACCACGCAAACGAGCTATATTACTTTTTGCATAACAAAAACATTGACTTAGCTCTTATTTCCGAAACTCATCTGACAAAAAATATAAATTTTAAAATCAACGGTTATAAAATAATTCGCGCAGATCATCCCGACGGAACAGCGCACGCGGGTGCAGCTATCTTAATCAAATCTTCAATCCTTTACACTGAACTCCAAAGCACAAATAAACCATACCTACAAGCTGCAAATATATTAATAAATGTCAACAATTGTATTCCTATAACTATTTCATCCGTTTATTTCCCTCCCCCTAAACATAACAATGCTGTAAGCTATCAAAGCCAGCAAATTTCTGAACCTAAACTACAATCGTTTTTTCAAAAGCTAGGTAGCTCTTTTATCATTGGTGGCGACTTTAACTCAAAACATATCAGTTGGGGTAGTCGTTACACAAATACTCGTGGACGAATACTGCACAATTCTATTTTAAAAAACAATATCACTTTTATTTCCCCTGATGCGCCCACTTATTGGCCATCCCATACGAATAGACTACCTGATATATTAGATTTTTTCTTAACAAAAATTCCGAGACATCTCATTACACACATTAAAAACTTAAATGAGTTATCTAGTGATCATACTCCAGTACTTCTAACCTGTGGGGCAGTACCAGAACTCAACTCCAGGCAGACTCTTAGCTCTGGTCCCACAGACTGGGATCAGTTCCAATATAATTTAGATAAACAAATATCACTAAACATTCCACTAAAATCACACACTCAAATAAATAACACAGTAAACCAATTAACTACTGCCATTCAAAATTCAATCTCTTCGTCCTCTTTTTCAGTTACTCCAAATCCTTCAAATCAAAAGAAACAATTGAATACACTTCCAATTTACATTACAGAACTAATAAAAGCCAAGCGCCGAGCTAGAGCTACATGGCAAAACTCAAGATACCCAATTGACAAAATTGCATTTAACCAAATAACAAATATTCTAAAAACTGAACTATCCAAACATAGATCCACTCAATTTCAGTCTCATCTAGAATCTCTAACTCCATCTGATGGCTCAATCTGGCGTACCACCAAAGCATTAATAAACCAACGTGACACTATACCTCCACTTGTATGCCCAAACAGCAAATTAGCGACATCTGACATCGAAAAAGCTAATATCTTTGGACACCAGCTATCTGAAACTTTCACTCCACATCCTCCCACACTACCAAACAATGACCATGAAGATTCAGTTCATTCTTTTTTGTATGCGCCACTACCAACATCGCTACCAGCTAAACCAATCACTCCATCTGAAATAATCTCAACAATTAAGAAGTTACACCCAAAAAAATCTCCAGGCCATGATTTAATTACCAATAAAATAGCTAAACATCTAACAAAAAAATCAATACTTCTGTTAACCCATATTTTCAATGCCATGTTGAGACTATCTCATTTCCCTCCAACTTGGAAGCACTCAATTATCGTCATGATTTCCAAACCAAACAAACCCAAGCAATTAGTTACATCTTATCGACCAATTAGCCTGTTACCTACATTTAGTAAATTATTCGAGAAACTACTACTAAAACGTATTACAATCATTATCCACGAAAATAACATATTGCCAGCCACTCAATTCGGTTTCCGTACGAAACATAACACCATCCACCAAATACACAGAATAACCGATCACATATCTACCTCTTTTGAGAAAAAACAATTTTGCCCAGGAGTCTTCCTCGATATCTCCCAAGCGTTCGACCGAGTGTGGCATGATGGCCTACTCTTTAAGCTCAAACATTTTCTACCTGCACCTTATTATCTTATCTTAAAATCTTACTTAGAAAATAGATCATTCTCTGTTCGTATTAATAACAGCTTCTCCATCTCACACCCAATTGAAGCGGGTGTCCCTCAGGGAAGTGATTTATCACCCCTACTCTTTAACGTATACACCTCGGACATTCCATCAACCAACAATACTATTCTTGCAACTTACGCCGACGATACAGCAATCCTTGCTTCGAGTTTTGATGGAAATGTAGCTTCTGGTTATATACAGTCACACTTAAATCTCATAACTACCTGGGCCAATAATTGGAGAATAAAAATCAATGAGGCTAAATCAGTACAAGTCAATTTCACTCTAAGACGTATCGAAATTCCTCCTCTTATTTTAAATGGCACATGTATCCCTATTCAGTCTTCGACAAAGTACCTGGGCATAACTTTAGACAAAAGATTGACATGGTCTCACCACACAAAATCTAAACGAAAACAAGCAAACATCCGGCTACATTTACTTCGTCCCATCCTCAAATCTAAAATCAGCCTAGCTAACAAAATGCTCATATACAAAAGTTTAATCAGACCCGTTTGGTCGTATGGAATACAAATATGGGGACCTACCAAACCATCCAACATTAGACCATTACAATCCTTCCAATCAATAGCTTTAAGAATCATCACAAATGCCCCCTGGTACTTAACAAATCAAAATCTCCATAAAGACCTCCAACTACCAACTGTCAAAGAACTAGCAACTAATCATTACAAAAAATTCCATAACAAACTAAAAGATCACCCCAATCCACTAATTCATCAAATGTCCACCACAACAATTCCGAACATCACCCGCCGCCTTAACAGGGACTGGCCTCGCGACCTATTAGTTCCTGTATTATTGTAATACAGGTGTTAATAATATAAAAAAAAAAAAAAACTGTAAATAACAAATATTAAGTAATATTGTAGGTGTGGCCAATGGGCCACTTCCTATTCAAGTTTTCATGTCATTGTCTCTCCTACTTGTATATCAAAATTGCTTATTGTGTAACGTTTCACAGATTGTAATTTTCATTAACCAATAAAAAAAAAAAAAAAAAAAAAAGGTATTTGTTTTTCAATATTATTTTAGTGTTTAAAAAATGTATCTTTATGGTAAAACTACAACCCATATTTATTATTTAAATTACTTTTAATACTTGACTAATTGACTATATTATAATATTATTGATATATTGATAATTATTACGTTTTTGCATATAATATGCAACATTGCGTACGAGTGGTACAATCTTAATTATTGCATACATTTTATTTTTATTATTTATCTACTGTAATAATGTACTATAAAAATATTTATTATATATTTAAAGTATGTTATTTATATTTTATTTTATTTTCATTTAGTAAATGTATATTCCAAGTAGGATTAATTGCAGATGTAATAAAAATGCGCAACATTGCATAATATGCAACAAACTTAAAAATTATTTTTATAAACAAATTATAAATCAATTTTTGTTATAACTGTTTTTCCCAAAATTTATAATCAAATCACTAATTAATTTTAAAAATTATATCACGCATTGAAGAGTTAGTAGTTGCTATAATATTGTCAAAAATTGTCCGTTACAATCAGTGTTAATTATCATCAGGGCTCATAACTTCTAGCATTTGCATATTTTTTTTGAGGGGTCCTAGAGGTACCTATGTGAGCTATAAATTTGTTTCAGATTATCAAGAAGCTACATACGAAATTGTATGTTGCATATTTTTGCATATTTCAGAGTATAAGTGCTATTTTGCTTTTTTTCGCTTATTTTTAGATTTTTGCATGATTTTTATAAAAAAAAATTTAGTACCTATCCTAAAACATTTTTTCTTAAAAATAACAAGTTATTATAGTCATATTAATTGTTCATATTAGTAATTAATTCGTGTTAATTAATTTTTCTTTTTATATAACATAAAATAATATCAGAAGAAACTGCATATATATACCTATAATACGAGTTTAGGCGACGCGCGACGTAGCAAGAATGTACGCCAAATTATTCAATTTTTTTTTAATAATAGAAACTAAAATAATAAAATAATGTAATAATAATAAATAATAATAAAATAATAATTTTTGATTTTTTCATTTTTTATGAATGGAAATATGTATATATATTTGATATTAATATATCAATAATTTTATATAAAAAAAAATCGTAATCATGTTCATTATTATATTAATTTGGCACCCAGCGGTCAAATGAAAAAAGCACAATTCTTCTATAGGTATTTTAGATTCTGAGCGAAGCGAAGAATGTATTGGTTTACAATGATGTGTGATTTTTTTTTTTTTATTCTGGAGACACTTTTACTAACCGAAATTATACTTTGATTTGCACGAATAGGGTATGTTTCCGGTAGCAAAGTGGATCTAGTTGGTACTTTATTTAGGTCATTTTTTGAATTTCTCAAAATTGACCCTAAGCGGTAGAAAAAACTTCGAAAAATGACGAGAAAACGGCATTTTTCACAAAAAATGAAATTTTGACGAATTCAATTTCTTTATTTCACGATAACTCAGGCAATTTTTAAGATAGAGACTTGAATTTTTATGGGTGTTCACATCGCTACTATATATATATGGTAAAATTTTGGATTCGTTACGTTAATTTTTCTGCAAAATATCGGACTTTGAATATTTCGTAAAATTCTCGTTTTTACGTATATAATGTTTGATAAAATTGTCAATTTTTGATATTAAGGTCTAAAAATTTTACTGAAGTATACTTACATATTACTTATATCATACTAAAATATTTAAAAAATCCCTAGTATAAATTTTTTTTTATAGCCGTTTTAACTTGAAATTTCAGTAAAATAAATATTTAAATTATTTATATGGATTTTTCTTATTATATTACAATATTTTACAATAATGTTAAATAAAATTGACAAATATTTTTTAAAAATTTTGAAAATTTAATTATATAAAAATTATATAGAGTGTTCATTTATGTACTATAATGTGTGATAACATTTTGGGTTTTAAATATTTAATAAAAAATGTCAATATTTTAAAAAATACCTACATTATAATCTGACTGATCTTCGCTCAGAATCGTTTTTTCGAATTCAATGGTTTATCATTGCATTCAAATTCGAATTAAAATTAAACGCTATGATTCGCACACCTGTATCCTATGCGGCAGGAGTACCAGCTCTTTTTTATTTTCATTTATTATTATTATTATTTTTTTAATCATTATACTCATTATAATGTGCTTCTGCATAAATAAAGTTCAAAGGAGCTAATGATAAATATATATATATATATATATATTATATATATTATAAATATAATTTTTAAGATTCTACCGTGAAATATAAATAAATAAAATTTCCAAATGTACTCAATATGGGTTCATAATGTGACGGAAGAGATAGATACGAGTACAAATTTGGTATTACATTAAAAAAAAAAAATATTAAATTCTATTAAATATCGTAGCCCAACTTAATTTCCATTAATATATTTTAACCACTATTAAATAAAACTACTAAAGAAATTAATTGATAAAAGCGTTATATCCATAGAGATATGGTTGTATCATTATATGTCTACATCAAATTTTATTTTATTTTCTTACATAGAACGTAATATTATAAATTGATTGATTGTAATTCATTTACGTTTAGCAATTTATATTAAATTTACTATTTTCGATTTCAAATATTAGTTAAAATATTTTAAAGTATGCATAGATAAATTCAAATATTACTGTTATATAACTGTAATATATTAATTAAAAAAATATGTAGTAATGAATATTTTATTTCTATTTTTTCATTAAAGAAAATATTCAAAAATTCACCAGTTTTGATTAAAACGGTAACGGTTTAAATTGTAAAGAAAATAAATGACTTTATTGATTAAATTTACAATATAAATAGATATATGTAGTTGATACGTACAATATTAATTAGTATTATATTTTTAACATGGTACCTAGTGAATTGTTTATAACTTTTTAATTATAATAACGTTATAAAAGACTGTTGGTTGTAAATTAATGTACGATTACACCATTATAATATAGTGTTAATAGTATACTATTTCCTTTATACATCCTAATGCCTCGATGTTGAGTTATATCTGGAAATATGATGAATTACATAATATGTTGCATAAAAACTTATAGATACATCGTGCATAGTAATTATATCTATCACGTAGATTTACAATAATAATAAGTATAAAGTATAAAGAGATCAAGAACTATAATAATTATTCTATAAGATAAGAGAATATTCTTATCGCACTATCCATAATTTAGGTTCATATTAGATCCGTATAAAAACTGAAAATAATGTGTTACTGAGCTTATTACCATTATTTAAGAGTCAGATATTCATAACTATTTAATCAAAATAAAAAATGATTATGGCGCAAGTCCTTAAACATTACATGAAATTCGTTTTTTTTCTGTTCATTTCGTCTCAAGTACGTTTCATTTTTTTTTTTTTTATTTAAATATTATATTATTTCATAAAAAATAATTTTTAAGTAATTTTATTTAAAAATATTAAATTTTTTAATAGGTACAAGGAGACACAGAAACTAAACTCCAAAAAATTGAAAACTCAACAATACAGAAGGAAGTAAATGAAAATCGCGATAACAAAAATAATAAATATAATCCCTACATGTATGATATGTCTTATGAGTTAAACAAGTCATTATTCAGGATTAAACAAAAAATAAAATTGAAATTGAGGGAATTCTACCCTGAAATCGATGAAATGAATGAAGCACTTAAAGATGACTTCAATGGTATCATTGGATATATTCTTATGGTAAGTGTTACTTTAACTACTTAAAATAACTTCTTCTATTTTACTGCTCGTTTATAATTAACTTGATATACAACTTAATATTCGAATATTACAATGCTATTATTATTAATAATTATTATAAATAATACACGAATGGAACTACATTTTATTTATTATATCTTTCTTCTAATTTAGCAAAGTCTCATTGTAGAATTCATGATAACGGGACATTCCAATGAAGTTTTCGATTATGTGGCCAAAGACTTATTGCCCAAGGATCAAGAAACTGTTGATAAAATATCTTTTATAACAGAACAAATAAAGAAAATTGAAAATAATATTAATAAAATAGTAATGCCTATTATAAGTGAACACATCAATAATGTTTATGACGAATTAATTATAAAAAATAAGCATAAAAAGAAATGGGCACCAATGATCAAAGTCGGAGAAATTATGTTCAATATCACACATGTAAAAAGAAATTTCATCATAATATATACACATTATTAATAATTATTTATCTGTAATTTTAGGATGTTATTTTGACATTAATTCCCGACAAGAAGTACGAATTTACAAATGTAAATCACAACGTGAGTGAATTTTAAAATTCCTAAGATTGAATTCCGTCTGCTTATTATTTCATGGCTTGAAATTACAGTTTTTCACTTATACTTATAAATATCGTTTATTTGTGTTGGTAGTACAGTGTACAACGTTTTGTAATTAGACGAATAATATGATAATTGATGTATTAACATAATATGTGTATTATTATTTGTTATTAAATAAGATACTATCTTATCTAGAGTTATTTTTTGTCTTCTTATAATTTTTGCAATTTTTTCACAAATGTTTTTATGATATCTTTAGTTTAGTGTTGTCATTGTTTTTTTCTCCACATTTCTTTTTATTTATAAATAAATCATAAAACCAAACTGAATTGAATTTTATAAATTTTATGTGGTATATTAAAAGATCATATTATATGTATAGATTGACGAGTAAACCAATTTGGATGAATTTACAAGTCAACGAGTTTGGCACACTTTATAGTAAATTAAGGAGATAAGAAAAACAAAAAAAATTTAGAAAAGTGATATTATGTAAATATAACACGTGATATGTAATCCTATTATAAATTACCTTTTGTTCTCTGATCTATACTGACATTACCGCGATATCTACTACGTATGTATGATATAATTTATTTATGTTTTTAGATTCTGAGCGAAGCGAAGAATGTATTGGTTTTACAATGATGTGTGATTTTTTTTTGTTTTTGTTTTTTTTTTTTTTTATGTCTGTGTACAAAAATACTACCCGAAATATGCGGTAGAAAAAACGGCGAAAAAATGACGAAAAAACGGCATTTTTCGCGAAAAATAAAATTTCGACGAATTCGATTTCTATATTTCACGATAACTCAAACAATTTTTAAGAAAGAGACCTGAAAATTTTTTTCGGTGTTCGCATAGCTATTACATACATGTGGTAAAATTTTGGAACCGTTATGTTCATTTTTCTACAAAATATTGGACATTAAATATTTCGTAAAATTCTCGTTTTTACGTATATAATGTTTGATAAAATTTGGAATTTTTGGTATCAGGGTCTGAAAATTTTACTGAAGTATACTTACATATTACTTAACATCATACTAAAATATTAGAAAAATCCCTAATCTCAATTTTTTTTTATAGCTGTTTTAAGTTGATATTTTTAGTTCAAACGAAAATTATAATCTAACTGAACTTCGCTCAGAATCGTTTTTTCGAATGCAATGGTATATCATTGCATTCAAATTCTAATTAAAATTAAACGCTATGATTCGCACACCTGTATCCTGTGCGGCAGGAGTATCAGCTCATCTTTTTTACGTTGTGTCTGTCATTTTCAACCATGTAGATGACAACATTTATTTTATTTATAAATGTATTAAATCACTCTAATTTATTATGTACGAATGTATTTTGGTAGAAATCCAATAGGTATATTTTTAAAATTAATATAACCTTGAAATTATATAATAAAACAAAGTCTTTTTCCATATAATACTTTATATTAGTACAAAGACTAATGTAATATAATATAGTCCATGCTGTAGTGATGGATAAATATGTTGTAGTGTTGTACCAATTGGAGTTATATCTTATATCACAATATGTAATGCCGGTTTATTGAATAAGTATACGAAGTAATATTGAATATTATATAAGGAAATATGGAAAGAATATTACATTATAGTTAAACATGCAAAGGAATATTATAAAAAATATAGACACTATTATTGACTGTTGTACTGAATAGTCTAAAATAAATATATGAACAAATATATACTCGTATTATACTTGTATATAGGCATGCTGTTGCTGGGAGGATTTCAGTGTAAACAACCTCCTCTACCATATTTTTCGAAATTTCATTTAATGTGTAAATTGAATAAAAATAAATAAATAATTCATAAATTGTGATACTTATATCATATACATTTTTTTTTTTTTTTTTTAAATTGTTTAATGTTTAAATAAAATATCTGTTACAGCTGTGGAAGGAAGAAATACAAGTCTAAAAAGAATAGTGTTGACATTTTAATCAAAATTTGAATGCAATGATAATTCGAAAAACTATTCTGAGTAATTAGTAATTACTATCAGAATTGGGTATTTAGGTGACTCATTTAGATGTTTTATGTGTATTTATATTGAACGTAGAGACTGCACGATTAATGTAAAAATTGTAATCAATATTTAGACCCAGGGCCGTATCTTAACTTTTTAACACCCGGGGAAAATTAAAAATATGCGTATATTTTCCTTTTCAGGAAATTTCAGGGAAATGACCAGAATTAGTATTATTTTTTTTTTATGAAAAATCAAGCACACTCACATAGTAGTGTGAACACCAACCATTTATAAAGCCGTTTGCAATATTTGCAATATACTGGACCAATAAATTATTTATCACAAATTATTTGAACAATTTTAGCTTGAAAACCAAAAAAAAATTAATTTTTATATAATCAAGTAATATTTTTAAAAGAACTTCTTAATGGTGTATTGTATTTAAAGCTAAAATCTATGGTTAATATTTCTATGTTTCAGGTTTAGAAAAAATAATATTGGTAATAATAACATTTATGACTTTTGTTTCAAAGTGCATTTTAAAAATTAAATTTTTAAAATTGTTTTAAATTTTAAAAATTACAGGTTTTACTTTAAAATACGCACACGAAAATTATACTCCCGGGGATAAATCCCCGACTTCCCCCTCCCTAGATCCGGCCCTGTTTGACTTGTATCCCTTCATTTATAGTGAAATAATATGCATAAAATAATTTTAATTGTGTATTTATGACCATATACTGAAATAATATGTACCTATGTAAAATGTATTAAACATTTTTAAATATGACAATATACAATAATTAGTAATTACATATAACAAGAAAATAATTTTATTTTTTTTAATTGTGTAATAAACCTTCGTAAGTACGTACGAGTGTATTTTTTTTATAATGGTAAAAGGAAGGCTATAATAGTCATATCATATTACATTGAAAAGTAAGGTATCACAATATACTCGTATGTATTATGTTTCGAATTATACGATTATTGTAATGACTCTGTATACATGCCACCGCCGCCGCCGAATACCGAGAAGTAATGACGATCACCGATACCGACGACCAATCACAGAGGTCCGAGACGTCTACGGCCGTCTCGGTGTTTCATTCCTATGCGCGTAGGTGGGCCAAATTAACCTGAAAAGAGTATAGTTGTGGTATTCAAATATATAGTTTATAAGTTGATACAAAAAAAAAAAATGTTTCAATTTTTATACGGTGAAACTAGTTAGTTGTACCTAATATTCCTAGAATGTATCCTTTCCTTAAGAGTTGACAACCATGAATTCAATCGAGTCAAACAATTTAAATATTTAGGTTCTGTTTTGACCGAAAAAAATTTAAACTGATAAGGAAGTAGCAGCAAGAATCTAATCGGGAAACAAATGTCTTTACGGACTCACAAGGATACTAGGGTCACGATCCCTGTCGAGAGATATTAAGTTACAATTATATATATATTATATATATAATATATTACACTTTTACGTCCCATAATTACTTACTGAGAAGAAACATTGACATTAAGAAAAACGGAGGAAAGTAAACTGATTATTCTAGAGAGAAAAATCTTTCTTAAGATCTTTGGCCCAGTAAAAGACGAGGAAACTGAGGGATGGAGAATAAGAAAAAATAAAGAACTAGAAGAACTCTTTCAGAAGCCAAACATATTAAACATAATCCAGAGTAGGAGGTTACAGTGGGCGGGTCACGCATGGCGTAGTCAGAACCCATTACTGCACAGTACACGTAGTATTGACAGAGAACCCAAAAAGGAAAAGGCCTCTTGGACGACCCCGTTTAAGATGGGTAGATTTAGTAAAGAGAGACGTGGAATCGCTAAACGGTGGCCCAGATTGGAAAACAAAAGCAGCTAACAGAGAGACCTGGAGGATTGGTTGTTTGACGGGATGGTCCTAGTGGCCGACAATACCCAAGAAGAAAAAGAAGAATATTCCGATATTCGAATATATCGTTTATAAGACGTAAAACGAAAAAATTAAAAAAAACATTTTTTTTTTTGTTCAAAATACTAGTTAACAAGTTGTTGTATTCAAATATATCGTTTATAAGTATAGAGAACAAAGATATAAAAAAAAAATTTCGTTCAAAATACTAGTTAACTACTTGTGAGTTGTGACTTGTGGTATTCAAATAAATCGTTTATAAGGCGAGAAACGAAAAAATAAAAAATATGTTTTCGTTTAAAATTCTAGTTAAAAAGTTGTAGTATTCGAATATATAGTTTATAATTTGATACAATAAAAAAAAGAAGAGCTGATACTCCTGCTGCATGGATTATAGGTGTGCAAATCATAGCATTTAATTTTAATTAGAATTTGAAGGCAATGATAAACCTTTGCATTCGAAAAAACGATTCTGAACGAAGTTCAGTTAGATTATAATGTAGGTATTTTTTAAAATATTGACATTTTTTATTAAATATTTAAAACACAAAATTTTATTACACATATAGTACATAAATTAACACCCTATATAATTTTCAAGTATCTACGTTCTATATAAATGCTCATTAAATCGCATAATTTACGCTTATAAGGCGTAAAACAAAAAAAATTAAAAAAATTTTTTTTTCCTTCAAAATACTAGTTAAGGAGTTGTAGTATTCGAATATATCGTTTATAAGTTAAGAAACGAAGATATTAAATTAAAAAATGTTTCATTCAATATTATAGTCATATATTAGTTAACTAATAGTAGTAGTCGAATATATCGTTTATAGTCGAAAAACGATGAAACTAAAAAAAAAAATTTTAAATAATTTTGGAAATTCTATACATGTTTTAACTTTTTTATATTATTGTATACATTTTATACTATATGAAAATATATATAAAACAAAATTATGATTAAACGAATTAGATTTATAATGCATAATAAATATACGTATATAATAAAAATATAGGTATAATACAAAAACTCATAATGATAATATAATTAATATTAATTTTTTTAATTTTGAGCAAAGAAACTAAATTAAAGATAATTACAAATATCACATATCATACTGTCAAATCACATATCAAAATACACAAAACTTTTTTATATCCCACTGATTTGTACTTAATTATAATATCGTTTAAAATAATTATTTTCTAGAATCGATATTTTATCAATATAATGTTGCACATATTTTATGACATTGTTGATTATAATATTTTTATTAATTACTTTAATAAATTGAGTTTAACATTTTGTTAACAATAAATTTACAATACAAATATTGTTTGTAAACTGGTCTGAATTGAACCAGAAAGATAATACTGATGCTCGATAGTTGCAGCACGTAGTGACAGTCTCTGGTCGTCTTCAGGTCGTGGCTCACCTTAAGTGCCATTTTATATGAACTGGTAGTTGTGAAACTCCTCGCCTTGTGATAGAGATAGACGGTAAAGTACGTTTTTCATATTTGTTTTTCGTATATTTTTTACATTTTGACCCTTCACCTTGTTGTCGTCCGTTTCGTAATTGACAGTTTCCGCGTTTTTAGCTATCGACAATATAAAATATATTATTTATTAATTATTATTCATACATCAGACTATTTACTATTGTTAATATTAATTTATTTTGTATATTATATTCTGATTAGGGTACACAGGTATTGAGTATACATGCCAATAACAACTAATAACTTTGCATTAAAATCAATGTAATTTTTTCATTGCTCCGAGTACCGAGTATACGATATCGATACTTAACTAAGATTTACACACATCAGGAAAAAATATAAAATAATTTAAATTTAATTCTTATAATATTTATTATATATAATAATAATAATAATAATAATAATAATAATAATAATTACAATTTACAAGACAACAGGTTAATCTAATCGGAATGGTCTTTTGTATTATATTATTTTGTTCTGGATTAACTTTATTATGCATTTATTATAATAATATATAGGTAATAATTATAAATTATTAAACGCTCTAGCTAATTTAAAATTGATATTTGCATAATATTTGTTATTTATTATCATAAATTTACATTGTAAAAGTAATGATGTTTTTATACTGTATAGTCCATTGACATACGTGGTCATGCATAATATTATATAAATATAACATTTTGTGTTTTGCCTATATTTTCTATACATAACTATTTTTGTTTTTATAATACTTATTGTCTGGGCAATGCTAAGAATAATAATAATATAATATTTTACTTTATGATTTTACAATATTATTTGTTTCTTTGATGTCAGACAGTATGAAATTTTTTTTTTTTTTTTTACTATAAATAATATTCAATTACCATAAATTGTGTATGCAAAATATGGCTAATGTGAACACCACCAATACAGACCATATTACACCCATATTGGATAAATTAAAAATATTATTTACAAATCGTTTATTTCTTATATTACCCGGGTAGTTTATACATTATTTACTTTTAAATGGGCGTAAAGTACAATTTGCAGTAAAATAAAATATGATGAATATTATTATGAATTGGAAAATAAATACGGCACTCTGACTCTCGTCTAATTGTTTATACTAGAAATTAATTTAGTGTATACGTTTTGAACCATTAATAAAATATTTCTGAGGTTTTAGAAACAAGAAATCCTATAACGGGAAATAAGAAATACTCAATCATTTATACTGCGACGATCAAGGGTTTAAAAAATGTTTTACAAAATAAAAAAAAATGTGATTGTAAATCTGCTGGAGTTTTATGTAATTCTAAATGCAATGCCATCTCATATTGGACTGTAAAAATAAAAATATAACAACATAAATAATAATATATTATTGTTAATAACTTAACAGTTTTTTGATTAATTATTTACCTAAATTATCCATAGGACCATTCATAGCTGAGTGGTTAATGTACACATTACCCGGATCAAAAATAGATTGCTATACTTAATCCAATAATTATAGATAATGTACTCGTAGACGTTATCTATTTGTACACATTTACATATTTTTGCAGGTAATTTATTTTAATTTCTTTGAGTTATTTTTCGACTTTTCAATCGTTTATTTAAACAATTTTTCAAAAGTTAACGAAAGCGACTAAAAACCAAATTATAAACGAAAATTACTAATTTTGACGAAATTGATTAATAACTAAAGAAATATGAATAAACTTTAAATTTCTGATAATTTTTCATTCTAGTCTTTTAACGTTTCAAATGAAGTTTTGAAGAAAGTAATAACTAATTTTAGTATAAATAATATAGAACATTACAAAATGTAATAAATTTGTTCGTAGCTATTGCATTTTATAAAATTCTTAAAATCGTATAAAACTTTATGGATATAGTACTTATTAATTAAAGATTTTATACCTAAATCATTTTATTTAGAATTGTTTCTCAATTTATTAATCCACAATCGTATCCCGTCTGGTTTTGTGACTCGTATACGTTATACGAGTACTTATATAAAAAATGTTTTCGAATTTTATTGTAAATGACATTTTGCCTTGGGCCCATTTACATTTTATACAAATTATTTATATAATATAATACATTTAATTTAATTTTTTTTTTTTTTATAATACATAATCACAAAAGTACCTACAATACTGTATTTTCTTTACATATTTTCATAAATTATTATATTCATTACAAACATTACTAGGATATTATTTCCAATCTTCAATGTAATATGTTTGCGATAACTTTAATTTTATATTTACTAATTTTACCCAAAAATTGATTATTGAAATTCAAATTATGCAGGATTTATTTTATAATAGAAATAAGACAAATAACTTATTTTTACTATTTATACTAATCAAAATATTAATACATTGCCTCGTTGTTATTTCCAAATAAATTAATATTTTAGTAAGTAAGTTACCATTTTTTAAATCAGAAAGTATTATTAATATATTATTAATACATACACGTATCTATACCTATAATATATTATAGGTACAACAGGAAATGCGCGTGCAATAAAAATTTAGTAAAATGTTAACACAGATATATTTTATTTCAAAAAATAGGTATAAAAATGTATTTTATAAAGGAAAAAAAAATAATAATTTAGTTAAAAGAAATAAAATACGATCGATGGATTGTTTCCATTATGTTAAAGTACCCATTCACGGTTTCTTCACGCCGTCGATGGCCTTGTTAACGCTAGTCTGAAATATTAAAGAAGTAATTATTAGTACCTGCGCTATATGTATAAAAAAAAAATGTACATATTATGATATTATTTATTTTATAATTGTATTAAAATAAATAAATAAAATATTACAATTATTTTTCGAATTCATTATTTTTGCTCGTGTATATTGAAAATATGAAATAATTATTTATATATTTTAACATTTAATCGACTTATACGACATTTCGATACTTACTTCAATGTCTTTGGTCGACTTGACTAGAGCTTCGGAGATTTTCTTCACATCATCCTTGTACTTGTCGTTGATTGGTTTGGCAACTTTGTCGTCGAACAATACCTTGGCATCGGCAGTTTGTTTCTTCAATTCCTTTTCCAATTCGTCGAACTTCTCTACCACTTTTGGGTCCAAATTTTTGCGTACGGTTTCCCTCAATTTGCCGAGTTCGGTTTCCAACTGTGAGAACGAATCAAAAAAAAAAAAAAAAAAAATTGTTATGAATACACGAACGACACGAAATATATACGATAAAAATTGTCTCACGTCAGCGATTCCTTTCGTTGTCATGGTCTTGAGTTTTTCGAAGTTTTTGGAAACGTCTACGTTGTTGGTGGGGAATCCGAGCAATTGAGAGAAGTGGTTGACAACGTTAACGGAGGACTGGGCGAATTGTTCGCCGACTTTTTTGATTTCTTCGCCGTCGAACACGGTGGAAGAAATGGTCTGATAATAAAAATAATTCGATAACGTGTTATTATAATTATATTGTATGCCAATTTATAACGCGTTCAATTTATTCGTTCAATACGAAAAATTATCAAAAAAAATAGCCTAAACAATAATAATTAAATATAATTTGTACACTTGTTAATAAATACATTTTATTCGGTTTGTATTTTTTTTTTTTTTTTTAATGAGCAAAAATATACATTATAATATTTATGCGTAAGACAAAAATTTTATTAGAAAAAAAAAACAATGATTATAATAATTTTAATGTAAATGTTATAACGAATTTCTAACCTGTCCGACCAAGACGACAGCAAAACACAAGACGATCTTTCCGTTCATGATGGCGATTTTATAATATATAGCGATTACAATGATATAATGTTAAATTATATGAATTCGTTTAGACGACGATTGCAGTTCAGTAAAAACGTTTTCGTATTATACTGGCCGGTGGTGTCCGATCGGACGGTTTTTATAGGCAATCCGCATCCCGACTCTGTGCGCCCCCGTTGTAATATTATGCACACACACGCACGAACATTAAAATGCGCGCGCATTAAAATTTTGCTGATACGATCGAGTACATGAACTTTCGTTCGGACGAGTTCTTATTTTGATTATTATTTTTATTTTGATTATTATTTTTATTTTGATTATTATTTTTATTTTGATTATTATTTTTTTTATTATTATTACATAGTGTATACGAACGAGATTTTTATTTTCGTCATAAATATTCTTCTTCGCCTATTTTTAATCTCAACCTCGCCAGTCGGGAGACGAGGTAGGGGATTAAGGGGTAGAGCTAATCATTTGTATACGCTCCGATGAGGTCACTCGTAATATTATTATAATATAATAGATTTAAAAAATAAAAACTACGACCGACGACGTCAGAGTCTAAGACGTGTACCTACATATTATTATCATATTAAATATAATATAATAATATGTACATAAATAATTACATTATAGTTTTTCGAGATAAAAAAAACAATATTTATTTCTTCCCCCTCAACTCTCCGCGACGTTTGTGCGGGTAGAGGACAAAAACGTATTTTTTATTTTATATACGATGTATGCAACAACATGTTATATTATATAATATTGATGTTATGATTCGCAGCGAAAAAACCTAAAATGGACGCTAATCGACAAAGTATTTTATATTATTATAATAATAATAATAATAATAATAATAATAATAATAATAATAATAATAATAATAATATAACTGTCGTTATGATAATCGTATTCATCCGGCGTACTTTTGTATAAACACAATAATAATAATAATAATAATAATAATAATAATAATAATAATAATAATGCAATAACCGATTCCGGGTGTATTAGGTCATGTTGTATAATACATAATACATACTCGTATATTAATGTAAATTATAATTTACACGAGTATTTTTTTTATTATTGTTACACTATTATCGTTTCGCACTAAATCCGTATATACCGATTTTTTTTTTCTTATTTCATTGCGTAGGTATACGAATATTATGAACTTGGTATAGTTGGTATATTGGTACTATATAATATGCTGCCGTCGATAAACGGCTATAATATTATAAAAATATTATTATAACCTATTATGTTATTATTATGTTTCTTTACCGAACATATCGATTTTATTTACCTAAGTATAAACATGGTAATAATAATACGATTATACCAGATTTTATCATCTTTGGACCTATGTGGCGTATTTTATTCTCCCACTTTTGCCTCGCGCATAACGCGAATTTCTAATCTCTCTGTATACAAAACGGCATAATTTATGTAACCTATTATATTATTAATTATTCTTATTTTATTTTATTTTAATTTATTTTATTTTATGTATGCGCTGTAAAACGAGAACAAATCTCATAAATTATTATTATTAAAATAAAACAAAATTACAAAACGTTCGTTGACGACGTGCGCGTTGTATACACTTACTTATCCATTTATCTTTTCTACACGATTTATATATTATAATATTCATTCCGAAAAGTGCATTCGAACTAGTCAAAATGTCGGAATCGATTTGTATACACAAATATATTATTGAAGAAAAAATCAAAATCTCCCGAACGAATTAAACTGTAAAACAAAACTAAACGTGCGAAATATTTTCGAGTTAATCGTTATATTAATTATATCTTTATAACATAATATTATAATTATTTTATATAATAACGTTGACTTTGAAGAGAATGTATTTTTTCAAATGTGTTTGTAATCGATGATTTTAACGAAAACCAGACCCGATTCGATCTGAAATCGAATTAACATGTATTTTACTATTATAGTTTCATAATATTTAATATGTTAGAATTATTGTAAGACTATACATCGTTGTTGTTGTAAAATGATATTTAAAATAATATATAGGTAATAATATTTTAATCTACGTTTAACATAAAATAATATTGTTATAATGGACGTATTATAAATATTATAATTTATAATAAACACGAGCATTTGATACGATTTGATAAGATCTATAATCTATTTGAGTCGTAGAACAACAAATTATATCGACTTTCGAGAAACTTTTTGCTGTAAAATATATTTATTTTTTTTTATTTTTTTAACATAAATTTTAAAAAATTAAAAAATATTAAAGAAACATAAAAATTATTAGACACGTTTATAATAATATTAAATTTTATTTTATTTTTTTTTAAATATTAAATTTGTATCGTATATAAACGATAAACCCATAGAAAATGAATTTATTAAATACTATTAAATAAAATTATTTTTAATTGCATTTATTTAAGGAAAGGAAACAAATATTTTCATACACATTTTATTATTTCTTATCATATTATTTTACAATTCTTTGATTATTGTAGAGTATCAATAATTTATCCATTAACATTTAGACAGTTCGATCGAACAAATAGTATAATATTGTAACATTTATTTCGTTCTTTCCATTCATGTATACGTGCGTTATGAAAGCGTTGGACTAATTTACATTGGCGTGCGACTGATAATATTATTATAATTTAGGTACCTTATTATAATATGCTGGTCAAACGCGTAAAGGTCGGTGACCACGAAAAAAAATTCCTAGAACTAAAAATATAATATTATACTAAACAGGAAATTATTAATTAAAAATTAATACATTTTGATGTGTTATAAAATCAAAAGTGAAATGTTAATGATAAATGATAAGAAATGAAATTACCGTGGGCGATTCAAATCGGTATCGCGTAAACGCCTATTATTTTGATAGAAACACATTTACACGCGTTACTCTATATACGTTTATTCAATAATATATTTTTAATTTTATTGTCGGAATATAATATCTAATCGTAATAATTTCATAAGTAATAATTTATTATTGCAATACGTTTAAACGTTATCACCAGACCTCAATTATTATTTATACGTGCGTGCGGTGCTGTACTTACTACACATCACATTACACCTTTACAATATCATTTTAAAGTTACTCGATACGACTAAATACTTAATAAAATATAATTTTATACCATATTACATATAGTGATTAAATTACACCTAAAATAGTAAAAAAAAAAAAATTTCTTAAGCCTTGAAAATATAGTATAATACGATACGAGCATAATATCACTATGAACTTATAAAAAAAAAAAAAATGCACGAAATTACGTAGAATTCATTTTCAAATAGTATCAAAATTTCTATTTTATCTTTATATATTTGACGCGTGTTTTAATTTTAATCGTACGATTTAAATACAAGTACCTATATACCTAAATATTATAATAAGTTGATTTGAATTTAAAATATAGTTAGGTATCAATATTATAATGAATTATAAAATATTTAACCTTTGTTGATTTGTATTATTAAAAAATAACTATCGTTATTATTTTCGTTTTTTTTTTTCTTAATTCGTAAATTAGCATTTTTGCCATGCAAGACACACATACAAACAGTTATAATTAATTATATAATTCATATTGGCGATGTATGGTAATTCAATAGATATGCAATATACGATCTTATTATTACGGAAGAAACATCGAGTGGTAAAATAATATGCTAATCAGCTAATCAATTTAACACATTATTATGATATAATTTTTTTCATTTAAAATATAAAAATACAATACACAATATTATATATTATCATAAAAAACGTATACATCAATTATTTTATACATGTTATACATTTATTATGATAACGGATGGGTATTTGTGCATAATTATGACGATAAGAACAAAATATTAACAATATTATTTTCTAAACTAAATAAATCTGTGTTAAAATAATATTATAACGAGCAAAATATACGTGCACCTATGCATAATATTACGCTTTCGTGAAATTAATATATAATATTTTAGTCATATTTAGTTCAATAAAAATTATATTTCATTTGAACTGATTTCAAATTATATTTCATTGTTAAATAATTCCAGAAGAAGAGGATAATAACATAAAATTTAAAAAATGAAATGTCTGTATAAAATATAAATAAAAAATAATATATAAGAATTATTGAAAATTAAAAAGTTATCGAAAACTATAACAAATTCATATATGGGTAATAATTGTATGATTATTTTTTACCAGAACTATATAAATTTGAAAATTTTGAATTTTATTATTAATTAATAATGATTATATAAATATTTTATCGATGTTTTGTCTTGTAAAGGTTTATAAATTTAATATCAACGAAGAAAAAAAATATAATATTCATAATTCTTCAAAATTTGTATTAAGTATATTTTGGCGATTAATTTTATTTTGCTCCCCTAATAATTTTTCTACGGGGACCATGCATATTTTGTATTATTTTCAATTATAAATGTATCAATCTATGTGTCATGGCGGCGTATTTAGATGCATACTTTCGAGGGGCAACCACATTTTTGATACATTTTTTTTTATACATAAATACGAAATATATTATAATATTATAAATATTAAAATATTCTTTGTAATTCGTTTTATATTTTGTATTTTATTGAAATTAATGTTACAAAAATGAAATGATTTATCTCTCCCCGAGATACTCGCTGTTGAACGGAGGCTAATTATTTCGTTTCTATCATCGTTCAAACGTGTACTTTAATGGTAATAATATTACGATAACAATATAATGATAAATAATTCTGCGATCCGAGGAGCGATGTTATATTATTATACTTATTAATGTATATTATTCAACAATATATTTTAATCGCGTATCATACGGTAATTATATTTTATTAGGTATAAAAATGATTAAAACGTACCTATTTATTAATTACTTGTTGATAGACGCAAACGTTTCCAATGGTTAACGTCACGTGAAAAATAAAAAATATATAAATTATTGTAACACGCGGAAATGAAATAATAATATAATATATTATAATAACCGTGTGTAAAAAGTTTAGATAACAGCTCATATTTTATTATATTAATTCATATAATACGGTCAATCAGCGTATAACAAATACTGTAATATTATATTATTTAATTATAATATGAAATATACATTTAATGTACAATATAATGTTATGCAATAAGTTTATTGATTTTTTCTTTTTGACTATAGGAAATCAATATTATAAAATATATAATATTATATTGTCTGTGATTTTTCAATCGGGCCTTGAACAATGGACGTTTCGCATCGAGTAAGCAACATAATAATAATATTATATATTATTGGTGTAAAAAATAAATAAAAAAAATAATATAAAATACACATCGTATCTTAAGGTGCGTGTTGTAAACAATATGAAATAATAATGTAATATTATAAAATATTTGTTGTTGTGTTATGCTCTATATAGGTAACATAAACGTGTGGTCCAAATTTCATATTTTGTCACAATTACCACAAACAACACTGATAACATTGAGAATAACACTGCAATCATAAATCAAACGAACATCACAAGAAATATCATGTTTACCTATTAAGTATTTAAATATTATTTTAAGTCTCTAATTCCGCGTGTTTTCGAATGATTCCTAGTTATCGATGCACGTCTTAAAAAAACAATTCTATAATAATGGTTTGATACTAAATAACGGTCGAATCAAAGTTCATATTAATAATTTTTAATACAAACATACAACTGTGCACTATATAATGTTTCCACAAATATTTGCTAATTTTACAATAGTTATTTTACACATTTCAAAAATGTTTCCATCTGTGGTAAACTGATACTCTTATAATATATTATTATTTCATTGAATAAATATATAAATATAAATGGATAGAAAACAAAAACATAAATAATAATAATAATAATAATATGTTTTAAATATCATTTATTAGATTTGTCACAACTTTATTTAATTTATTAAATAGGATATATTATAATTATTATTATTATTATTATGTTTTTTGGCCTTTACCTATATATTATAGTTATCCAGTCAACAGGATTCTAAGTTCAGCTCAAATATTTTTTTTTGTTATAGATGGAACTTGATTATAAGATAAACCTATATTTATATAATGACATTGGTTTAAACAAAATATACTATTTATCGACATTTAGAATTTAGGAATAAAGTAAAGTGAATCATAAAAACTGCCTTTCAATTTGACTAATTTAAAGCTTGAAAATGTTTTCACACATAAGATTATAATAAAATGATTATTCTTTAATTGGAAGATCTAACAATAGTCTCATCGATAATATACGATAGTTTTTTTTTTTTTTTAAACTAACATATTTATAGTTATATCGTTATAAATCTTATGATTTAGCCAGTAATTATTATACTACATTATACGTAGGTACCTCTACTTATTTGTATTTTAGAAAATGACAAAAGTTATAATAACTTAATTTGGAATGGACAAATTTTAAGATAAATAAATATACCTATATACATGGATCTAATTTCTAATATTATTGTTCACTCAATTATGAATTATCCTATTATACTAATAAGGTAATTACCATTAACAACAAACCATTATAAATATTATAAAAACATACTTACTCAATATTAAAACTCGTAATTTGTCACGTTTATAACTTTATAAGTAATATAATTTACAAATTTGGTAATCATTATTATTTTTTTAATTTATTAGTATACACAACAATATAATTTATATAAAGACGAATATCAGACAACATAATACAGTATAAGATTAAAGATTAAAGTATTACACCTTTAAGTTTAAATATACGAAGAGTATACAAAAAAAGTGTTTAAATAATATTAATTTATGAAATTTTATAAGTTAAAATATTGTCGTCGGATGTCGACGACGACGGGTTATCGACAAACCGATCTCTTCCCTAGCTAAGTGTCGTCAGGTTTGTATATAAAAAAATAATAATAAATTTAAAATGTAATTTTCAATATTTTCTTGGCGTTTTTTTTTTTTTTTTTTTATCTAAAAAAAATTTATTTATTTTACCGAATAAAAGAATTATAGGCTTTAATATTCCTTTTGCACATCGGCACGAATACACGATAAACTAAAATCAAATTATAATATGTAACTTCATTTATTGTATAAAAATAATATTGTCCTCGGAATAGACTACTTTCATATTTAAGTAGTAAAAGATAAAATATTATAAATATATTATATAGACGGATAGTATATTTTACTGGACAGTATATTTTTAAAGGAAACGCAAAAATATATATATATTTTTTTAACATTATCGCAATAATAGTTCTGGAATACTGCAGACTACACAATCAACACAAAATGAATAAAAATTTCGTGTAAAAAAATTATAATATTTAAATTCTCAGTGTAATATTGATTATCAATACAGTTTTAAAATTCAAATCTCAACGATTGTTTCACATATACACAATAATGCTTCTTCTATATCGCTCGAGGAAACGTTCTTATGGCACGTAATTGATTAATTTCAATAATATTCAGATATCATTAAGAAAAATCATTTCTACACTACGCACATTTATATCGACTAAAATCAATATAAATATAAACGGCGATCACTGAAAAAGCTATACTTATACTTATAGAAAGTTTACGCGAACTAAGTTTCTCGGAAGACAGAACACAGAAGTTATAATATTATTCATTGTGTACGAAAAATACGAATACTACACTACAAACATAGTTACCATGATTGTTCAATTATTAATACCGACGGTGATTTCTCTACTTGCCCAAGTAAGTCTAATACACTACAAATATTTCAAAAATTAACCGAATCCTTTATTGTTAAAAACCACGTGACTTATGGCAAATAACAAGTATTGTATTCATTAAATTATAGTTTCAATTCATATTATTAATTTAATAAAGTTTTTTGGTATTTTAAAATTAAATTATTACTTCAAAGTTCAAACTAAACTAATTTCTAAGACTATATTATAAAATATTATTTTTAATTTAAATATTGTTTTATATGTACAAAATGTAATATAATATATAGGTACACGTTAAATATTGCCATATTGATTGTTATAATATAATAATATTGTCATGTATATCTCGTACTATCATTATAATATGTTAAATAATTTTAAATATATTTTATTAATACTTATAGTTATAAATTTAAAAATCAATTTACATTTAAATTAAGAATACCTACTTAAAGTTTTAAACCATTAATAATATTGGTCAATTTTCCGATTTTATTATACATTTATAATTAACGTATAGCAATCAAAAAGATAATCAAATTTGAAATTACAAACGGCCACAAATTATATTATTATAATATTTTTTAAGAAATAAAATTATCTTATAGACTTTATATATATATAATTCCTAAAAATAATAGAATACTGATTGGTTCATAATTTTAATTTAAATCTTGCGCTTAGGTGTCTTAGGGGTAAACAATATTTTTGAAGACCTATAAAAAAAAAGTTAAATATTAATAATTATATTATTTACATTTTGCTCGTTTGTTGTTAACGCTTTATCAGTTGTTATATATAATATACACCTACAGTTTATCTATTTTTTTTTTATAGTTGCTAAAGGTAAATATTCTATAAGCAATATTCATACAGAAAAGGAAAATAATATTACAGTATCGTTAAAATCAAAACACTTGCATACAAATCATTATTTCGTCAATATTTATTAGACGTGTTTAATTTTTACCGTACATCCATTCATAATTCGTATACTTAATACATTTGAAAAAAATACCCATATTAACAAATTTAGTCCTTATGACTTTTATAATAAATTTAAACATTTTTTCTTGTTTAATAGCAGAAAAACTTTCTTCCTTGTCTCTTGACAATAAAAAATTCTCAAAATATTTTTCACCTGTAACTTAAATTTGATAGTCGTTGACCGTTTGTATCTTTACATAAGTAAAAAAAACAACCGATGACATTTCTATAGTCTATATAATTTTTATTCGTGTATTATTATATTATAATTCCAGGTGAAATGTAACCCGTATGATTCTAACTCGATTAAAATAAACAATCAATACCCGAAAGGACAGAATGGAAATATTACAGATAATGATAGTTCACCGATGATTATGATTGTCCAGGGATATTCTGATATCCAAATCATGTGGGATGATAAAGGAATCGATTTAATGAACAATAGACGCGTGTTGAACTACAAGCCGGTCTGTGTCCAAGCGGAACAACCCAACCTAGGTGTACCGTCTCCGATAAATAATGGACCGGACACGACTTTCGTTCCTCCAAATCACGAAGAAATAAAAACCGTCGTACCGATTAACATAAAAAAGGGACCCACGGATATTTCGTTACCGGAAGAAACTAAAGTTAAACCTGGTAACGAATCAGATTCAAACACCAAAATCAATAAAACCGTATCTGATACGATAAATAATGGATTGGACACGACTTTCGTTCCTCCAAATCACGAAGTAATAACCGTCGTACCGAATAACATAAAAAATGGACCCACGGATATTTCGTTACCGGAAGAAACTAAAGTTAAACCGGGTAATGAATCAGAATCAAACACTGAAATCAATAAAATCATACCTGATACGATAAATAATGGACCGGACACGATTTTCGATTCTCCAAATCACGAAGATATAACTGATAAAAAACATCAGATAGACGCTGCTGACGCTAATATAATTTATAATTTAAAACCTGAAAACGTTGATGTAGATGAAGGGATTACTCACTTCCCAAACAAGGAACGCAACCTTAGTAAAATGAATAACACATCGCAAGTATTGCAAGTAATGTTAAATCTATTGAAAACTATAATAGAAAGTCTATAATAGAAAGTTATTGATTATTTTAAAATTATACTAAAATTAGTAATATTTTTTTAGATTTAGTATGACTTATGGGATTTTATTTTAATTTTTCTATTTTATTTAAATATTTTGATCGGTATAGGTGCGTATATAATAAAATATATATATATATATATATATAGCGGTGAGATAATATTGTATTATACTCAACACTTTATTATATACGCACTATACCTACGTCGTTTTCATCGTCACTTTTAACTCAAAAATATTTCAAAGAAAAATACTTTTAAAAGTTTTATTTTTTGTCATTTTAACAAATATTCCCACGCTTCACGTAGTTTTTTTCTTTTAAATTACTTCACTATAAATTAATTCTATTTGCAGTTTAGACGTCTTAATTCTTAAATCTACAAAAAGAAAATGCTATTTAGGTACATAATATAATTTTTAAATTTACGTAATAAATAATATCAACTGTATACTTAAAGTGTATAACTTATTATACTTACTTAAAACTATTAATGATTTTTATTAAATAACAATGTAATATTTTGCATAAGTTAATATTATAATAGTTATTATTGTGTTTTCGTAATATACAATATTATATATTATACCTATATATTGTGTTCGTACTTCGTATTATTCATTGGTAGTATTGTACATTCATATATTTTGTAGTCACGACGGCAGCCCTAAGTTTAGTCAACTGGGACTTTTAACCCGCGGAAATTTTTTATTGCCTCGCGCCAATGAAAATACTTTATTATACGTAAGTGCAGAATACATCCACAAAGCAATAACAGAAAACAATAACAGAATACAACACTAATAATTATGCGATATAAAATATAAAAAGTGTACTAAAAATAATGCAATTTGAATATAAATAAAAATATTTTAGTTTTAAAAAATATTATTGTGAAATATACATTTCAAATATTATTATATTGTTGCAATGCAATAATCCCGAAAATTTTAATATTTTATTTCGTTTTTAATTAATACGACTATAATACATAAATTCTTATTTAATTATTCAATTACTATATTATTGCTATTTTCTACATTAATTATTATTATTGAAAATAATCATAGAAATCAATAAAAAGTAGATTGTAGAAGTAGGCACAATTTTTAAACGTATATAAATTTCGTTCGTAACCTTTGAAACTCGTCCTGGTCCTCGTAAAAACTCGGGCCGGCCCTGTATAACTGTAGTACATTTATGCATTTATGTTTCAAAGAATAAAAAACAAGGAAATCTTTGATGAAGAGTTATTGACCTGCCATTCCAATATTTTATAAACATTGAAATTTCAACAAGATTAATATGAAGGTATTAATGCCAGGTAGACAACAAACGTGCTTCTTTTTCACAGCAATATAACAATGCAATTTTGATAGTTGACGTTTGAACATCCTGGATTGCGGATGTGTTACTGACACGACTGAACAACAATGCGAATTCTCGCGACAATTACACTCGGCGTTCTAATGATAGTTCATCTGTCCGTAAGTACCACAATAATATGGTAATGATATTACGAGTATTAATATTATAAATTTTAGCTTACATCCAAATTTGGCTGACCAATATAAAAAAAATGTTCGATATTTTATAAAAATTTAAATTACTATATATATATATATATAAAAAAAAAAAAAAACGTACAACGATAAACGCTTTTTCTATATTATATACGACCACAGTTGAATATCAAATAACATATTTAAATTTCATTTATATTATTTAAACAATCGTAAAGTTTTCAAAATAGCACATGATAAATATTCTCGTAGTTACCTATATAAAAAAAATAATTGCGTCTCTCAAAAAAAAAAAAAAACATTTAATTTCGTAATACTAAATAATGCCACGTTTAATGAATAAATATTAAATAATAATACATTTAATTATAACATATTTAAATAATGTAAATAATTTTCTTAATAATATTATGATCATTTCAACTCATATTTTCTCGCATTCTCAATAATCCACGAAGTTACCATGAAATTATCCATGTATAAACCAAGTATATAACATAAAGTTTTATTGTATTCTTGTATTCTTTTGAAAAACGTGATTGATAAAAAAAAAAAAAATGTCGTTTTAGATAAATTATAGTATAAAACATTCTAATCTATATAATTGAGATTTATGCGTATTTATACATTTTTAAAAAATTCGAACTTTAGAAAAAAATTTTATATTTTATGGCAAGAAACTAATCACACACGATAATCACGTGATCTTTAGTCGCTGATCTGCAAGTAGCTAAGAGCGTCCGCTGGGGACGGAAATAGTAATAAAATCGAATTTTCCGAATTTGAGTTCCGTTACAATGATAATGTGCAATTAGATTTTAAATTTTATAAATGCTAATATTACACAACGATCAAAAACCTAAATGTTATAATATATATTATACTCGTAAGAAAAACTTCCCGCTAGTCGTGGTATAGAAAATAATAACTTACATATTTAAATCATAATAATTAATGAATAATCAATAATAAATAATGACATTTCATATTTGATATACATACACCGAATGCCCTAAATCTTTTTACTAATAAGTAATGTCAATAATTGTAGTAAATACTGGAATACCTTAGAATAATAAATTATATAAACAAAAACTGTAGTGTTGTAAATTATTAAATAATTGTTAAATAAATGTTGTAAAATGTTTATAATTCCATCTAATTTATGCCCAATAATTAATTATAAGCATCCCTTAACCCCGCCGGAAACCTATTTGACCGCATGTCACGGTTTTTTTCTATCTTTTTTCTCGGTTCTCGAGCGCAGCGCCGGTGCGACGGTTGTCTGGACACGCTACTGAAATCATTCTTCCAGGTGTTCAATCCAAACGTGGAAGCGGGCCCGGCAAGGTTAGTCAGCCGACACCCGTACAAGGACAATATCATGCCCGAATTCTCGATGTCCATTGGAGGGACAGATGCGGAAGACGACTACGCGCTAAAAATAGAGAACTGTGTGCCGACAGCGGACTACGTGGACAGCGACGTCTGCAAGGAGGACTCGGGTCAGTTGCGGGTAGCGAACGACGATGACGGTCACGTTATTGCAAAGTCAAAAGATGATCATCCGTTGACGGACTTCATCATTAGCCTGCTCGAAACAATACAGCTGACGTCACGCGCGACCCTTAAAAGATCTAAGAACAAAAGGACCGCGGACGCGTATTATTCCGCGTCACCGCCATTTACCAAGATAACGAGCCAATCGCTGCCACCAAAGATCGTAATAGTATAATGTATAACCCTTTATTTCGCATACTCGGCGTAACCGCAGATTATATACTTAACTTAACCCGTTACCGTGTATCCGGTATATTATATTTTTAGCCGTCGGTTATATGCGGCATACTCGTTTATACGAGTATTAAGCATTATATCATATTCATGTAAATTGTATTATACCCACACATCTAATTTAAATAATTTATAACGCTCAATTATTTATAATATATCTAATTATACTCGAACTTAACATCTGTTGTACATATTTTAAAGTATTAATTAAACGTCGAAAAACGTTTTTCTACCATTTTACAAAAAATAATATTAGGTATATATTGTTATCTACGTTGGTAAAAAAACAATTCGCACTTTACGGAAAATATTATTACAAACGTCATAGTTAATTTACAAACATATTTTTAACGAATACCTACATATAAAACGATCATAACCGTATTATTATACGAATATTGTTTGTATTTAGCGTTCGTGCGAAGGTTATAAACCGAAAATATAAATTTTCTCCAAACTAAAAATGTGCTAATTCACACGAGCTGCTATTGTGCGTGTAAATGTTTTATTTTGTAAACGTAAAATGAGAAAACAATCAACATTCTGTAATTTGATCAATAACACATAATTCTAAACTAATTTACACACCTCACGGCGTATATTTAAGATTAATATAATTAAACATATATACACCGATAATAATGTAACCTTATTATATTATAAAAATAATATTTAGTATTATTCTATTCGCTGCAAAAAAAAAAAAAAAAAAAAAAAAAAATTCTTACTGTTTAGAATTAAACGTTAATATTCATAATATATAAACCAGATTTAAATCCTACTGCATAATATTATTTTTATTATAGAAAAAATGTAAAAAAATAAATTACGCCATGTTGATCTATATTTTTTTTATCGTATATTAACAATACAAAGTACTTATAAACCATAATAAGTATATAAATAAACTTTACACATCATTAAATGAAAAACTCAAATTGAAATTCAATTGAACTATTAACTTTTAACTCGTTAGTGTCTCGCAACGCTATATTATGTAGGTAACCTATAACTATAATATTATAAGATATAGATAATAGTAACTAAATAAAAATATTTATTTTTTTTAATCATTTATTATTATTCTAATATGAGTTTTTTTACAAATCTAAACATAGAAAAATTGCATAGACTTTAAAAAATTGTTACTTTTCATTTTTCAAATACATCCAAAATAAAATAATATCTATACTTCAAATTCACGTACTTGTGAAAATTAAATTTTAAATACAATATTAATAAATGTATTAAAAATAAAGAAGTATTATCAATACAATTTTAATAGTACCTAACTACTTTTAAAAATTATCTCTCCTTTAGAAAGTTTTAAAATATTATTATCTATAAAAAATAATACGCTCAATTAAAAATCCAATAGTCATCTCAAAAATTTAAATATTTTTTTTACCTACATATTTAAAATATAATAGTTATTAATTAATATTTTCCAAATAAATGTTTTTTATAATATTAAAAATAATTAACTAACATTCTGATTAATTTTTTTCTAAATACATATCCAAAATTGTAAATATTTTTAATAGTTATTATGGTTTTCATAACCAAAAAATAAATCATAAGTCCATAAATCTAAGTATGTTTCTAAATTCACAACCCGATTTATTGTCCAAAATGCAATACTGCATCTGCAGTTATAACTTGAAAACCATTATCCAAACTATATATTTTTTAACTATATTTTTAACGCATCCATACGAAGCAAACAGAATTTTTATCGCATAAATTTATATACGAATGTGCATTTTTCATACAACAACAACACTCGTTGTAAACATCAACGTTTTAACGTTAATTACATAAAAACGAACTTTGTTTGAAATATAATCTAAACAAATAAGTAATAATTAGATATTATATATTATCTGTTATGAAAAAAATAACAATGCTTATAATATAAATTATGCAATTGTTGAATAAAACTAACAATATATTGTATTTTAACCTCGTGTACTATAATTATTTAAATAATATATAAAATGTTTACATAATGTGTAATATAATATTATACTTTATAACAAAGTGCATAATTAATGATCAATGTAATAAATATTGTATACAGGTATAATCACGATGACAGACAGTATATATTTTGAACTATTGTACTTGACTACTTGACTAGTAATTTTAAACACTTTTGAATTTGATTTAATCAACTAATTAACATCGATATACCAATACATATTGTATGATCTTAGGTTTATAGTTTGTTAAAAATTTTTTCCTAGTTAAAAATTTGTTTATGAACTAAAGGTAGTTAATTCAAAATATATATTTATTATATGTATAGTATTTGACAATAACGACTGTTCAGTACAACTCCAGTATCCCCCATTTAACCTCTGCCTTAAAAATTATTATAGCGTCACCTGCATACCTAATTGGATTCAACAATTTCTTTTTAATAGTGTTATACAATTCAAACAAATTGGTCGACCATACTTGTGGATATAAACCATACAATAAATTGGAATAGAAAAAATATTATTTCGCAATAATAGTACTTAGTAGTTAGTAGATAGGTATACAAAATAATACGAGTATAACTACGGAAAAATAAACGTGTGTTGACCTCAAGACGTTCGAAATAAAAATAATAATATATACATAATATTACAATTTTTATTGATTAATAATATTAAATCGTATCGCTTATTTTCGTGAAAATATTCATTATTATGTAATTGATAAACATTATAAACATATTATTAAGAATCATTTAGATTTAGTAATAACATTGAGTACTATTATATAGTAGATAATAATATATACGCAATGATAATAATATTTTATATTATTATAAATATTATAAAATAAAAAATATATAATATAATGTTAAATGGCATTTGTACCTGCTTAGCTTGGTAATATATTATAAGTTAGGTATAATTATTGTTCGTTTGTAACTTGTAATATTGATATTTCAATACAAATACAATTATTGAGTAAGAATATAATGCAAATATTCTTATACTGAAAAAAAAAAAAATAATAATTATTACGTCACTATTAATAATATTATTGAACTACTTAACAGTATTATTATTTTTAATTATTCAACCTTCCAATATATTATTTACTCTTTCCTATTATAAATTATAATACGCATTTATCGAACATTAAGATATTAATTAACATATTATTATAATATTTAGTACACAACCAAAATGTTTCTGTTTTTGACGTTTGTACGTAATTAGGTATAGACATATAAAGTACGAAATCTAATTACCTTATTGTTATTTCCAATGAATCACACTACGGTACTTATTTATTAAATCACTATAATTTATAGATCGTCCTACCTATATAACATATTTTTATTACATTTTTTTTAATTAATATAACTTATAAGACAAACACTAATATATTATGCAATACGCTGTAAACATGCAATATTGATAGATTCGTTTCATATAAATAAAAAATTACTCATCTAATCGAATTACACATTAAATATCGTATGGATTATTGGATCGATGCTATATAATATACATATATCCCTGATATGTCTCCGTATTTCTTGTTGCGATCTTGCGGGTTACTGGAACCAAGGGTCTGCATCTGGATATTGATGATGTCGCACGTCCGCCGTCTATCCGCTAGTCATAGCAGAGTACTGCTGCGGCTCGGGAATTCACTGGTGTGGTCGTGGTCGTGGTATGATGACAGTGCGCTATGACGCTACATTATACCTTCATATACATTAGTAGGTTACTCGGTTCGATTCGATAGAGGAAAGCCGACGCAATATGTCCAACCACTGACTTGATATAATCGGTACCACGGGCCCTCGTTAAAACACACGCGGTACATATGTCTTGATTGCCATAGGTGAGGGACAGTCTATGAAGGCTCAGCAAATAATCTATCGGGGTGTCGACTGGGTACCTAGTCGTGCCGTCATGGTGTTGAGTTGGATTCGTGGGGGTTTTGAGTTTTGTTGAAGAAGTAGTTTAAGCGCTCCTCCCTCCGAGAGAGTGATGACAAAAGTTTCGGTACTTGGCTGAGTCCTACAGTGCTGATAACTGATAGTTCCTATATAACGAATTAACGACCCGGAACCGCTCATCGCCTAGCGATTGAAATACCTAAACAAGATCAAGAGCGTAGCTAGGAATTTTTAGAGGTGTTGTAATATTATATTTTATATTATATTTGAATATAATTTGTACTTAAAGTAAGTAATTTTATGTAAAGCTTCCAAGGTCGGCCTGAGTACCTGAAGATCCAGGCAGGAATTTTTTTGGTTTGAAGTAAACCAAATATCAAAATAAGGAAAGGAAAATATTATACTTAAAATTGATATTGAAATTTAATTTTTTGAGTCTAATAATATTTAAATTTATCTTTATTAAAACTCACTATATTAAAATAATATAGTATTAAGTAGGTATAATGTTTAAATAAATTGTATAGGTACAATTATATAAATTGTTATCTAACGACATCGATTTGGAAATTTCATTGATAATATTTTATATTTTTATATTTTCAGCTATATCTTATTCTACTGATATTAGCATTAATAATGGAATAAGAATATTTTGTGAAAATATTAATTTGAGTCTAATTTTAATAATTTTTAATTTCAATAAAACATTTTCACATTTCACTTGTATTAATGGTAATATTATAGCACATTTTAAAAAGATAATATTTAAATTATTTAATAGTCCAATTTTTTTTTATAATTTCTATATCTATATTAATATAATAACACAAAACACATGTTAAACACATATTACACTTTTACAATAAATGAATTCATAGTTAACTCAAAAATACGAAATTAATATAATTATTATTTTATTGAATCACTTAAAAATTAAAAATACTATACAATGGTACGAAAACCACAACCACATTCTCTCAACACTCGTATTACGTATATAAAAATGTGCACGTGTGGGAATGTTCTTGAACAAAATAAGTTCCTAGTCCAAAATTTTTCCCCTATACAAGAATAACAAAATTAATATAAAATATAATAAGGATGGCCACAGTGATTCTGAGGAGGAGGGTCCAGTACCCTTGAACCCCCTTGTAAATACGCCACTGTCCACTTGATTATAATTTATATTATATTCAATAAAATATTAAATAAAATCGAATTATTTTAGTAGTAATTTACTTAACTATGCTGTATTTTGGGATAAAAAAGTAGAAAGGCCCAGGAACTATAATACGGCAAGGGTCCAGGTAGGAATCCCTGCTCTCGTTTCCTGGCTAGGCCGACCCTGATAGCTTCGATTATATCATATAGTACATTAATAAATTTTATTAATTTGTGTTTAACTTATATAGGTAGGTACATCAAATTTCAATACCTATTAAATATAAACAGTTTTATTTATAATATATTTTTAACATAAATACGGCCGAGTAGGTACGATAGTTTAACACCTAAAACAATAAACATCGTCGATCGCCGATCGCCCCCTGGCAACACCACTGGACAAGAGTGAAGTGCAAAACATGTTTATTAAACTTGAAACATAATATACATTAACAATGAACAATCTATCAAGGATTTAGTTTATGATTGATATATTTAGTTTTTATATTACAATTTTCTTTAATTACAATATTTGAATATGTATACATTTATCCAAATTTTTCAAGTTTCAACTCCATAAATTCCTTATACGATTATAACGTATTGTATTGACTATATTTAAAATATATAATATATATATATATAGTCACACAATGCCATCATACAATGCAATATGTGTACGTAGTACGTGTACCTATTATTAGTTATTATATGATACTAACCTAATCCAACTGATTAAAATGCAAATGCGGCCTACGAACAAATAATAGTCGTGGTCACTGCAGTGAGATACTATCGAACAGTATAGGTACTTAAATATTTTTTATGACGAAAAAACATATTATAACTATAATAATATATTATAATAATATGTATTATAGTTGAGTCAAGTTGATGTTAAGGAAAAAACACAATCTCCTTTTTAACATATTATATTCATAAAATATTTACATAAATTTTAATCTAACAGGTAGGTAAATCTTGTTGGATCCACCGCCTTGTAATAATTGATTGCCACCCCCTCCACCCTTATGGACAGACGTAATAACATTATTATAATCGCATACTTCACAGACATTTAGAACATTTTTGTAGGCCTCCGTGTGGACAGTAAACTTCGCTGCCAGTGTGGTGATAAATCGGTTTTACGCATAAGTGTTGATGGTGGACCGGTCGTTTGCAATAACAATCGTTATTATTGACGATTCTTTGTGTTTTCTTCAAACGCAACTTATCGAGGTAATAGTGTTTTTTTAGACCCACGTTGCAATAACCGTTGTCCGACTGCAAGTGACACGACGAATGGGGTACCTTCACGGCCGAAGCCGATATGATCGATGTGGAACCGGTGGCACAGGGCACTTTGCGTATGATACTACTGCCACCGATTAGACTGACTTTCTGATGAGGTCCGTGAACGCCTGTATACATCAAGTAGAAAAACGCAATATTATGTCAATATAATAATATTTTTTTTAAACATATTAATATGAAGTATTACTTATAAATTATAAGTTATAACACAATGCCTTTTATCCGTTATAACTTTTATAGAATTTACAAAATAAACAACATACATAATATAGCCCTAAAAGTGCGTGTATTAATAATGTATTATCAACGCTAAAGTATTTAAAAATTATAATCCAAAGGTTTTCTTAACTGCAGATTTACAAAATTATTGTTATTTCTTATCTATATAACAATACATTATAATTTGGTTATGGTATAAAGTTAAGGTTAAGTTATCATATTAAATTTTAACATAAAAGTATAGTTAGACACTGGATATTACCTATGTAAAATTTGAATGTGTGTTATGTAATGTGTATAATAGTAATAACTGATAAGATACAAATAAATCCATAAAAAATTAGTTTTATTTAATTAAAAAATAGTGGATTTAGGTGTCTTATATTCCAGTACATAATTACTTATTATATTGTTATTGACAAACACAGTTGAAAACAAAATATTCGTTGTTTATTAGTTTATTACTAAACAATATTATTCAATATTATTTGTTTGAATGTTTATAATAGTTAAACAATTAATATACTATTACTGCACTATACAATAATATTAACTAATATTTTTAATTTTTTTTTTATATAAATAAACGTACCTAATAATTAATATTATCATATTTTATGCTCTAAATAAACTACTTTTCAATTATTTAATTAATTATGGAATATTACATTATTACATTTATTTTTTTTTAACAAAGATACATTATTTACGTATAAATGGAATATTTATCGTTCAATTTACAAAATAAATGACTAATGTCTAATATATTATGTAGGAATAAACAAATTTAGCAAAAACAGGAAATTTTAATTTCAAATATAAAATAAAATATAATATAAAATATTATTACTGCTACAATCTTTATGGTCAAGTGGTTAGTGGTAAGATATTGAAATTTTTTATAATACTTATAAAGATTTCTATAATGTCTAATTTAAATAAGTAAATAAAAATAAATATTTTGATTTATTCGTAAGATTTAAATTATTGACCACATGAAGGTGGAATTAGGGAATTTTCTACTTATAATTTATGTATATGTTCATAATTTGATCATAATATGTAACTATATATTAACTGTGTAAATATAGTTACCATAGTCGCCAAGTACACGGGGCTGAGGGGCCAAAGTCCCCTATGAAATTATTAAATCGGGGCCCAGTCCCTATTAATTTATTGAAAAAAAATATAATTATAAAGGATTATCAACATTAAATTATTGTATTTTTGATAAAATCATAGAAGAATTTTGAATTTTGTTATTATATCATTAATTTTATGATATTTTAAAGTTTTTAATTCGTTTAGATATAAAATTGAGAGGTGTGAAATTTCAAAAGTTATCGATCGATAACGATACTACGATAAATCAGTAAATTCAGCCCCCCCATGGAATTTTCAAAACCTAGCGCCTATGATAGATACCTATCGTAAGTTTTAAATATATTATGTAAATAATAGATGTGCTTACCGCCGTACAAAAAACCACCGATTTTGGGACTGTAATGACCTCCATCGATGCTATTGAGCTGTAACAATACAAAAATCGTTTGTAGAATCTATTTCATCAATTATCTATACCTACTCAATATTATAATATATTACATTCGTTAACGATTCGCAAAAGTAAATTGCTCATTATATATAACCGCGCCGTTTTTTAACTTACCCAAACGATACAGAAGACCGATGAGACAATTATAGAATTCATATTTTTTACGTATTCGTCCCGTTTGCGACGGGGAATCATGGAAAAACGAATAAGAGTGATATTATAACTGAACCGAAAATTGAATAGATTTCCAAACGTTATAGTCTCTTATATTAATACAATATTATTGTGATATTATATGCAAATAATCGTGCGCGTAGAATATCGTTCGTCGATAGGAGCCCATTTATATATGATTTTTACGACAAGTCAATATAACATATAATAACGCATTATATATATATATATACATACCTATTGTTCACAATTACGGTAACATATACAATAAAACGATGCGTTTATACAACTGTATAATAAAATATTATTGATTGTATCGAATTATAATCGGAAACAAAACGATACGCGCGTGTATATCATATTACACGCATAATACCTTATATACGTTTACGTATAACGTGTACAATTCGTATAAATTGTAAAACATAAGTATATACGATCGTTCGATGTTTTTAATACTTTCGATGACAACAATCGCGAAAATACGCGTCAATTTGAAGGTTATCTTCTAGACGTTGAAGAGTTCTTCGCGGGACACAAAAATATTATAACATATTATGATGGTAAGGTTTACGTATGAATACAATAATATGACAAACGCATTTCGATTGCCGTTCGGTTTCAGAACACTCTTGTGAATATTATATTCGCACGCTAGAACCGCATCCAGTTTTATTTTTAATTTTCAGACAGATTACTTTAGACTCGTTCAAATGTCAGCTACAACCTACATTAGCTTCACTGTATTTATTATCCATCGTTCGTCCGTTTCAACATTACACAATATTATTAATTATTATAATATACCTAATATAGATATTTTATACATTACACGTCATATTTTATTAATATTAATTTGCCACGTTATTATGTTAAATCATTTGAAACAGTACGATATCGTACCGATTTTATTGCGCACTGTGTAGACTTTGAACGTCCGCAATAGCTAATACATAATCTATTATCTAATGATATACCTAGGTACATGGATGGTCGGGTTAACGAGATCACAGTCAAATCTTAGCGGTGACAAAAAACATTGACCATGGTTGTCTCCAAATATTATTGTTTTTTTTTTTTTTTTATACATAATTTAAAAATCCCGGTATGTCATTAGCTAGTTGCAAACAAACTGCAAATCGGCGACGCCGCATCGCGTCTTATTATTATTATTATATTATTGTCGCCATCGACAAATAAAACATAATATTTTCATTAATATACCTACGTGCGTATTCACCTGCTCGTTATATGTACAATAAATATAACGTAGGTATGTAGGTAGTGTATACATAATTTCATTATTATCAAAATAATATAACTGAAAATAAAATGACGCCAGACGGAAAGGTAAACACCGATTTGGTTTGTTTAGAAAATTCCAGTACTGTATAAAAAAAAAAAAAATAAATAAATACATAAAAAAAAAAAAAAAAAATAGCGCGGTCAAAACGTTTAAAAAGCAAACACTGACCAACTACCGGGCCATAATTTTTTCACGATGATTTATCGAGCGATAGTACTTTACGTTGTCGTCCAGGTGCGTACCACATAATAGAATTATTTATTATAAGACATAACTACAATATTATAATTATTTTACAAGTATATATCGTGTATCGCGTGCAACCATCGCTGTTATTGTCGACCAGTTTGCGATCAATTTATATTTATTTTCTTGACGTTATAATAATAATTATTTTTCAGTCGGTCGCGTCGACGACCCCCATCCTGCAACACAGTGATCCGATCGTCTCTCCGATCGGTGGTGGTACACATTACCGTCCGACGCCAGCGTCCAAACACAGAGGAATACCGGAAGTGGGCAAACTTCCCAAAACCGTATCGGTGAAAATTCCAACAATCAAATTTACTACAGGTAAAAAATTGCTAACCATTGCGTACAGTGTGCATTTTGTACAACTACAATTTTATTTTATATACCCCAAAACAAAATTGATTTTCGATTGGAAATATAAACTCCGTCATAACTACCCTAAGCCTAACGGCACAATACCTAATACCTATAGGCCATAATATGGTATATTATATGGTTACCTATACATTTGATATACCTACCTAATAAGTAGATAACGAGGTAATTTTTTTTTCATCTTACCTATTAATAGAAAGTTACTTAAGTACTTATATAATATATTTCAATAATTTGCGATATAACACTATTGTTTCTACAAACACGTAAAATCGGAGATATCAATGTTAAACGACTATGGTCTATCGTCATTAGTTTAGTTTTTTAGTAAATAATATAAATTTATATATTATTTTTATGTGGGTAAATTACCTATCATTAATATTTTATATTAGCTTGAGAATTGAGATCCCGTCATGGTAGGATAAGCATTAAGCATGAAACATAATTTTTTTAATTTTAAATAAAAACATTTTTGATATGTACATAGGTAACACCTACATAATATATTGGTACCTGTATGACCTGTACATATTTTTAAATATAAATTGAATATTTACATTATTCCCTTTAATAAAGTTACTACTAATAAGATGTGTCTAATAAAAAAAGTTTTGATCCATTTCTGTTCTATGTAGGTATAAAAAATTATAAGTACAATAATTGTATAAATAATACAATTGAATAATAAATAGACCAATTTTTACCTCCATTATTTTATAATGGAAATAATTTGAAAATTTTTTTTCAAATATAGTTAGATAATAGTAAAAATCTATTTTTAGATATTATATTATTTTAGGGAATAACCATATGTCACACAACTTTGGAAAAGACACATATTCAACAAAACCACGTAATAATCATATTCGTGGAGAAGAAACGCATAAACAAAAAACACCAATGTCGGATGAAGAAAGAGCTGAAAAAGTCAATTCAGATTTGGAGAAAATGATACAATTTATAACAGTACTAGGCCAGGTTGATCGGTATTTGTCAAGTAGAGCGAAGTCCATTGTGAGCACACTTGGCCGAGCTATGGATAATGCTAATTCTGATGACCATCACATTTACACTGATAAAGATACATCTATAGATTATTAAGTATATTATTATATTTATTTATTATTTGTTTATACAAAAAAATTAATAAAAAATCTTATTTCTTCAATAAAACAATATATTTTTGTTTTTCTCCAGTTGTAAAAGCTATTATATAGTTTTTTTATAATGAATGATTTACATACATAAATTCATAGTAGATTATTACAATCATGTTAACAGTATTAAATATAAGTTACAATTTTTTATAGTAATACAAGTTTAATGTGATGCCTGTTATAATAATAATAAATTAATTAATAGGGTACCTACATATTGTGTTTATGGGAATTTAATAAAAAAAAAAAAAAAACAAATAATTATTTTGTATAAATAACAATAATAGTTACTATTATTATTTATGTTTTGAAATTATAATTTGTTTACTCTTATAAAACAAATTACAATAACATACATTAAATATACACAATTATTTTTGTTTTACATAAATGCATTTACCATATAGCTACAAAATGGCAGGCTGCACGCATCAGCTATCTACAACATTCAATAAACACAAAATTATATTGTTTAATTTACGATTGTTTCATTTGTTTTGTTCTCATTCTCAGTTTTACTATTTTGTCTATTTCTGTATGCCGTCATGTAAGTACGCGGATGAATAGGTAAAAATCCAGATAAACCTAAAAAAAAAAAATATTTTTATTTTTTTTTATTTTCATTGAACAATTTCAATGTATTTAGTAGTATTTTTTAAATATTATTTAAAGCAGTATTAACTTATTTTAATTTTATTATACTAAAATACATTTCGGTGTCTTGTAATTATTATAAAAAGTATGAAATCCATTACTTTTATTTTTCTAAACTTTATTCTATAACATTATTAATTTCAAATTTGCATTGAATAAATTTCATATTATTTTACTTTGCCATATTTTATGAATTTTAAAACATTGTAAAATAAAAGTTGATTATTATTATAGTATAATATTATATTATAAATAAATATTTAAAAGTTAGTATTTTATAAATGGTTCAAATGATTTATAATTCTTTTGTAAACCCTATAAATTGTATAATGTGAATTTTTGATCAACATATATATTTTTAATTAATTATTACAATATATTAGTGTATAAATATACTTCATATTATAAAAATAATGTCTAAGCATATCAATTTTAGTTTTATTTTTAAAATATTATAATATTCTAAGAATTATATAGAACTTGTAAATATAGTATAAGAAAACTACTAGACTGCAATGAACAATATATTATAAAATAAAACAAGTTTTTGTAAGTACATAATAAAATGTAATAAAAATAACTTAAATTTAAAATTTGATGTAGGTAACAAATTAATAAATAAACCAATTTTCCAATAATATACTACCTAATAGTTCAGCTACAGGATTAGATAATCTTGCTTTTTTGGCCATCCAATATTTAATCCTTTCTAAATTAAAACTAATCAGTTTTTCTCCATTGTGATTTTCCATAGGATCGTAAGTACCAAGTTGTTCTATTGGATGAGCTTTACAATCACGTCTTTGCTATGAAATAATTATACATTGTATTAAAAAGTTTGTTTAAAATCAAAATTATAAATACTTACAAGTACAACGACAATGTGATAAAAAGGTCTATTTGCACAGCCAAATCTTGTTAAACGTATAGATTTTTTAGCTTTTTCATAATCATCACCTCCTCCACTAGCAGGCATAAGCTTTTTTATTAATCTATAAGCTCTCATGCTCTACAAAATATATATATATATATATATATATATGTATTTTTATCTTTTTTTATTTATAGTTTTAGAATTGTAAACATTTTAATTTATACAACTTATTATTATACCTATATTAATTAATCGAGTGTTTTAACTTTTAACACCCAAAACACACCCACTGGCTATTGCTCTATACCACATACTAAATTTATTTAAAACAGTTTACCTATGTTTGTAACATATTTTTATAAGTCAATGTATGCAGAGAAAAATATATATTTTTTATACTTCAATCTTTGATGTTAATTTTAACTACAAATCTTTTTTGTTAAAGATATTCTAATAAAATTAAAGAATGTACCAAGAATAAAAGTACCTATAAATTTATTTTATATTTTATCGAAACACATTTTTTAAAAAGCAAAATAATTAATGTCTTAGATTCTTTTAAACGGATAAAAATGTGTTTTATTTATTCATCTAATTTACTACCGATTTTTATAAATATTTGTTTAATATTAATTAATGAGAAAACCTAGTTTTGATTTTTTGAACAAAATGTTTTACACATTAATTAAAAATATACGAAGTTACATTAATACTATTCATAATAATATAAAGTTTACTTACGTTATGTTATATATATACCTATATATATATAATATATAATTATTCAAATTAAATGAATTTAAAATGAAAGATAATTATTAATTAAAATATTATTTAGAAGTTTAAAGTTAGAACTTTTTTTTAAACATTTTTAGTTTTTTACAGACTGTTCAAGAAACGAAAAATTAGATTGATAACGATAACCTAAAATATATTAAATAGATAACAATATTTATTTATTTTGTTTTATCACTTTAATAGTTTAATCTGTAATTCTGTATAGTTTATAAAGCGGTAATTTATTTTTATTTTATACTTTTCGTTTTCTTGTATATCAATTATATTAAATAATAAATATTTGTTATTTAAAGTTTATGTTTGTTGTATAAATTCAAATATTGATGTTAACTTCATCTTTTATCTAGTTATATTAAAATTCACAATTGAAATACAATAATATGGAAGCTATTAAGGTTGATTTTCTACATTATAATTATATTTTTTATTAATGATGAAACTTTAAATATATATATATATATATATTTTTAGGAAGCGCCCATTCCAGCAATGGATAGTCTAACTGCGGCTATGAAGAACAATATTGTTCCAAATCAAGAATTTCTATTGCAAGGAAGTGTCCTAGATTCAGCTGTTGAGGTTCTATTACATAGGTTACGAGGTCTTTGCGATAACGTTGATTCCGGACCAGAAACATTTCACGATCATGAGATGTGTTTTAGTATAAGTAACTACTATTACTATATAATTATTTGGCTGTACAAATTAAATTTCTAATATAATAAAACATTATACTATTCCAGTAGTGGCATAACCAGGGTAGGTGTTGAAACACCCATTCAGCCTTAATGCCTTTTGTTAAAAATTTATTATAAACTAAACTGTTTGTAGTTTTATACTATAACGCAGTGATTCTCACTAAGATATTTGAAAGAGCCAAAAATGAATTTTGGAAATTTTTAGTAGGCTGCATACATTATTTTATTAAAGATATAAATTAATATAATAATCAATTTAATTAAATTATATAATTTTACAAACTTTTATTAAAAAAAAAAAAAAAAAAGGCAATCCAGTAAAATATAAAAAAATAGTATAAATTATTTTTGATATAGGTAGATATTTAAATTTGTCAATAATATTACATAAAATAAGTATTTTGTCAAATTTTAAAACAACCCAATTTACTTTAATAAGGACCATATAAAATTAAATGAGTACTGCTACTATAAGGTATTGTAATTTGATAGTTACTCGTATTTAAGATAAATGCATATTAAAACTTCCTATGATTTATGATGTAATTATGTAACTTTATAACCTATACAACTTGTACCTAAATTAACTAAATTAACTACCTTATATTTTTTATTACAAGTTATAATCAAATATAAAATTAGAACATCTATCTAAAAATAATAACTAACTATTCTTCTTATATAAATTGTGTATGATTTTTTCCTTCAGGAACTGCAACACCACAACCACTTACATTAAGAGTCAGGAGAGCAATAGATTATTTGGATATGCCGTATCAATTACGTTATATAGGACAACCAGAAATCGGTAAAATTAATATTTTATACATTTTATAAATATTAAATATTTGTATTTTTAGGAGATAAATCTAGACCAACGATCTTACGAAATAGTATTGATGTAGCTACAACACCAACAATTGTAGATTTCCTTACAGAAATGGGATTTCGTATGGATTTTGAATACATATTACGTGGTTACATGTTTCGCAAAGGCAGAATGAAAATTACAGTGTCAAAAATATTTAAAGTTTGTCTATTATTCCATTTGACTCATATTTAAAATAATTTATTTTTTAAAATTATTTTTATAGATGATGGTTGTAGGGAAACCTGCACCTGAAAGTGTTGATCCAATATCACAATCATATCTAGTAGAATTAAGTGTTTTAGCACCTAGTAATCAAGATGCCATTGCTGAAGATATGCGTATATTTGCCGAACAGTTAAAACCTTTAGTACATTTAGAAAAAGTTGATTACAAACGACTTACACAGCCACCAATGTAAAAATTATAAAATAACAATTAAAAATAATTTCATGTAAATAAATATCTTTTAAGCATAATACACTTTTAACATGAAAGTATAATATAATATAATATATATATATCAATTGTCTGAACTATATTAACATTATAATTTTAATATAGATCTAATAAAAATTTAATAAAATTGATATTATCATGGCCAAATTATGTAATTTTGAATAAATCATATCAAGAAATAAAAATTAAACAATTACTTTATTTAATAAGTACAGTTAATTAAAATTAAAATATACTTTAAAAATAATATTTGATTAATATAATAAAAACAAGATTAAAAGAAGCTTAAGAATACATAGAAAAAAATACACATTGGAAAATAAAATGAAAATACAATTGTTCCTTTTGATTAATTATTATCATGACATATTATATAATTAGAATACATATTTATATTAAATATTTCTTTATGTTAAGTTTTTATCTTATTACTCTGCTAATCAACTAATTGAAATTGTTGCTACATCTTTCATAATTTTATCTATTATAGATGTTTCCGGTGTCTTTTGTTGAATTTTGACTTACATTTGTGTTGATATATTAAGGCTAGAATCTTCAACTTGATTATTTCATTATTTGTGCCCAAGTTACACATTCAGATTCCTCTATATTATATATTTCATCATTTTCAGAATCATATTCTCCTAAATGATTATTACCACTTGGTTTGTGTTTATCGTTTTTCATTTGCTTAAGGTCATATTCAATTTTAGCCATTAGTTCACTATCAACTGATAATAATTCAATAATTTCAGTCCTTATTGGAGATCTTTTTGAAATCAATATACATAAATATTCACACAAGTCTTTCATTATAATTGTCATAATTTCCTTAATATTTTTATTGTTTAAATCATATATTAACTTAGATATATTTGGTATCATGTAGTCAGTCACAATTTTTTTATATGCTTCTTTAACCACTTGTTTTTTTACAGTATCATCTACTTCTAATATTTCTGCATTATCATCAGTGCTATTACTATATGATTTTATTGCCATTTTTTTGGCTTTTAGAATCCATAAAGCATCACTCAGTACATGAGTACCACATTCTCTAACTTCATTTTTTTTTTTTTTTTTTTTTTTGTACTCTTAATATCTATTATGATTACTTAAAAATTTTGAAAGTCTTTAACATAAGTTGTAACTTACTTTCATCTGACATGTGTGTTAACATAAATTTGTAAACACAATGCCGAGATGTTTTTTTAGTATCACCCTCTATTGAGAAAAATGCTTCAATCTCAGTATAGGTAAAAGCATTTTCTATACTACTGACTGATACTTCTTTATAAACATTAAAATGAAAAATTGCATCAATTAATTTTGTTTCCATTATATTTTCATTTTTTTAATAATAAATAATTAACAATAAATGACGAAGTTTCTTGATACACTTGAGAATCTTGATCATTAAGCATGCATAATAAAGCAAAAAATATTACATTCCTTAATTTTATACGATCCTCAATTATTAAATTAATAAGAATTGTAAGTGCTACTCGTTTAACAGAGAGACCATCAGCTCTCAGACAAACACACATTTCTGGAATAACTTGTTCTACTAACATTGTGTATCGCAAACATAAATCTGCTAAAGCATATAGTATGTTAATTTTTATTGATAAATGACATGGTTTTTTTAAAATTACTGCAAATCAAATTATTGTTTTCTTTGCTAGCAATTCATCAACAATACTCAATTTACCAATTGTTAAGACAATAATCGTTTGAAAATCAGAAGAAATAATTTGATCAAACTTATTTAAAAAATCTAGAAGATATTGTTGAAATTTAAGTGAGATTTGTTGATGTACTAAACCTATGTCACCGAGTGTACATTTATGTAGAATCAAAATTTCTTTATTCATAATTGTACATTAATATTATCATAGGGACATAGGCAATATACGTTGTTATAATATATAATATATTAATATAACATAGTTTTTTCGCCTGTGCGCTAGTCGATTATACACAGAAAAACGCGTGTGCGAGAATACGATTGCACGACGAAAAACGGGCGTGGAAGTTTGAATAATGAAAATATCGAAATTCTGATTTTAGATTCATTATACGAAGGGTGGTCGAAACAATTAATGTTTTATATGACGTTTTTCGATATTTTGGCATTTTTAAAATGTCCCAAAAGCCAATTCCAACCGGGGCGGGGGTAAAATTTTTAAAAATTTTAAATTTTGATTGCGGATTCTTGTTATGCTACGTCATAGGAATAATAGTTTCCATATAACATTTTTCGATATTTTGACTTTTTAACGGTGAAAAAATGATTCAAACTCAAAGTCAATATCCGTTATTATAACACAGAACAACCAGAAGGGACACTTTTTGCGAATTACACGGGTTCTTAATTTCTTATGGGGGATAGATTTGCCACACCTGAGAAGATATCAGTGTAGACTGTTTAAGGATAATTCCCGTTCTTCTGTCTTTCTAGAGGCACCGAACTAAAACCAAGATAATATAATATAAAAATTTAAAATTAGTTTAGTTGTACTTCCGTGTTTCGATTATTTAAATTCTTTAATTAATTATACTTATAAAGTTATAACTATATTTAAATTAATTAAAATGTCGACTGGAAAGGAATTACATTTTCGTCATGCTTTTAAAATAGTATTAAAATTTTAAAATTATTAATTGAAAAAAGAGTAAAAAAAAAAGAATCTTCCCAGGCAATCCTGTCTTTATAGGTTTTTGAAAATACATCCCATAGGCACGGATGTTTTTCGTAGAGTTCAAATTATTTTATAATTAATTATCCATTCCATTTTTTTGAAATTTTAGATATTTCGAATAGGTGTATGACAAAGTAAACGAGATATTTACATATTATTAAAAAACTGAAATTAAAATAGTCACTGGCGCGACCAAAAATTGGAATTATTCGACTTTATTTTTCTATGCATGCAATCATTTCACTTGCACGCCAGTACGTGTTTACACGTATATGTTTATTTTTAGTGACGCACCAGTTGCAACTTGCGCCACAACAAACATGCACGTCGGACGTCGCACGAATAAAGATAAACACAGCATTAATGTTCGGACGCACGTGGTACGTAGCATCGGGTTGTCCCATAGAGGCATAGAGTATTTATTAGAGTAGAGTACTATTATTAATATAAAATATTATTAACTGTAAAATACTATAGATTGTTCACTGGTGAGTTTTTGGTTGCATGGTGCATGACGGATTTACGCTACGGAGCGCTGTTAACGAATGTTATGGCGGATTTCACTAGGATCCCTATAACTCGTTAATAATTCATGAGTAGATGACGATGGATATGGAAATTAATCTACATTAGAGCTGCGACATCAACAACCAACGTTACTACAGTAAACTATATCTATATAGACTACTGCAACCGCACTACCAGTCATAAAGTAGTGCAAGTCACAATACTTACTAATCACTACAACTACTACTATGTTACTGCATTATGCTTTATTAAAATAAAATATTTAGGTATAATACATTAAACATAAAAAAAATAAATAAATAAATAAATCGCATTATCGCATTCCATAGTAAATGGCATACTTAAAATTGAATTATACGAGTACATATTTTATAATCAACTATATATAGGTTTACTACACTTTTTATATTTTATATAGCAAAATTATTAGTGTTTTTCTCTGTTATTGCTTTGTGGATGTACTCTGCACTTATAATAAAGTATTTTCAAATTTACGCGGGTAAAAAGTCCCAGTTGACCAAACCTAGGGCCGCCCGTGACTACAAAATATATGTAGGTATACAATACTACCAATAATTAATACGAAGTACACATTATATCATATATAATATTGTATATTACGAAAACACAATATTAACTTATACAAAATATTACATTGTTATTTAATAAAAATCATAATATTAATAGTTTTAAGTATAATAAGTTATATAGTTGATATTATTAATTACATAAATTCAAAAATGATATTATATACCTAATTGGCATTTCTTTTAGTAGATTTCAGACGTTTAAACTGCAAATAGAATTAATTTATAGTGAAATAATTTAAAAGTATTAACTACGTGAAGCGTGGGAATATTTGTTAAAATGTAAAATAACAAAAAAAAAAAAAAGTTTAAACTAAACTTTCAAAAGTATCAGTTAAATATAATATAACAATTAAAATTAAATCCCATAAGTCATACTAAATCTAAAAAAAAAAAAATATAATTATAAATTTTAGAATAATTTTAAAATAATCAATAACTTTCTATTATAGACTTCCAACTATAGTTTTCAATATATTTAACACTGATTGCAACGTGGGCACCAATACTTGCGATGTGTTTTTCATTTTACTAAGTTTGCGTTCCTTGTTTGCGAAGTGAGTAATCCCTTAATCTACATCAACGTTTTCAGGTTTTGATTCATAAATTACATTAGCATCAACAGTGTCTATTTGTTTTTTTGTCAGTTATTTCTTCGTGATTTGGAGGAACGAAAATCGTGTCCGGTTCATTATTTACAGTATCTGGTATGTTATTATTGATGTCAGTGTTTGAGTCTGATTCGTTACCCATTTTCCATTTCATCAATACATACAATATATGTTGTACTTGTTTGTACATTTTGCTTTATAAAAAGACTGTTTATTGTTCTCATCATCTTGGATATCTAGTTAATTTAAAATTGATTCTGTTACCGTTACATGTTCATTGTTTAGGTTTTCCATATTATTTTCATCGTTATTATTTATTAAGCTGTCAAATTCAAATATTTCAATATCGTTAATATTTAGGTATATCAGAAATGTTGTCGAAATCATTTAATTTTGTATTTTCAAAGTCAAATTCTTTAGTATAGTTTACACTTATATTATCAGAGATATTATTTGTTAAATGTGAAGATAAAATACTGCAGGGTTTTGTGTAGACTTCTGTAAGTTTGAATTATTTGCTATAACTTCATTACATAAATCATCAACCGTAAACAAATGGGAACTATCATCCGACTCATTGTCCGTTTATAATTTCAACATTATCAATATTCATCATGAACTAAGAAGTAGCAAAAATAAAATAGATGAATACATAGTAAAATTAATTGTACTGTGTATGAATAGACAACCTAAACATAAACATAATATCCATTAGATAATAATTAAGCAGTTCTGATAAATTGGTTAAAAAAATAATAATATAACTTGAATATTCAGTCAAGAAATAGAGAATCAATAAATTAAATTAATTTATTGATTGGATTGATTTAATGTAATATATATATATTATATTATAATGGTGGTATATAATATACTTATATAAAATTATATAATATCATTATTCTATTTTATTGTTTTAATATAAATTAAAATAATAAATTCAAGCTAGAAATTTATAATCGATTTTGATTATACATTTAGTAAGTAACAACTAAACCTATTATCTATCTAATAAAATTAGTTTAACAAGAGTGCTTATCTCAGACGATAAATATTAAATACGACTTATATTAAACAGATGAATATTGAAATTAATAATAGTTTCATTACATTCTTATAATCTGTATTGTTTGATGGCTATATGTGTATAATAAAATCGGAAAATTTACCAATATTATTAATGGTTTAAAACTTTAAGTAGGTATTCTATATTTAAATGTAAATTAATTTTTATATTTATTATTAGTGTTATTATAAGTACTATAAGTATTAATAAAATATATTTAAAATTATTTAACGTATTATATGATAATGAAAATAATGATAATATTATGTACAAAATAATGACATTTTTATTAATTATTATATTATAACAATCAATGTCTCAATATGTGTACCACGTAACTATAATATATTATATTTATTACATTTTGTACGTATAAAACAATAATTAAATTAAAAACAATATTATTTTATAATATTGACAAAGAAATTATTTTAGTTTAAAGTATTAATTTAATTTTAACATACCAAAAACTTTAAATTAATGAAATACGATACTCGTTAGTTGCCGAGTATAGGGTCATGAGGTTTTTAACTATAAAAGGATTGAGTTAATTTTTAAAATATTTGTATTGTATTAGACTTACTTCTACAAGTAGAAAAACCACCGTCTGTAATAGAAGAATCATGGCAACTATATTTGTAGTGAAGTATTCGTATTTTTTGTACACGATGAATATTATAACTTCTATCTTTTGAAAAACTTAGTTCGCGTAAACTTTCTATAAGTAAGTATAGCTTTTCAGTGATCGCCGTTTACATTTATACCTATTGATTTTAGTCGATTTAAATATGCGTAGGGTAGAAATTGATTTTTCTTAATATTTGAATATTAAAGTTAATCAATTACGTGCCATAATAAAGCTTTCTAGAGCGATAGAAGAAACATATAGGCGTGCGCAGACATTTTGTATAGGTGCGGCACAATTTTTCTTGTACGTATACTTAAAGGATAAAAAATACATTTTAATATTTTATTGGAAAATACTATATATTTATACCATTAAATTAGATATATTAAAATTAGGTGTAATGTCAAATATATTAAGAAAAATCCATATAAATATTTTAATTACCTAGGTATTGATTTTCATGAAATTTCAACTTTAAATACCTATAAAAAAATTGAGTCTTGAGATTTTCATAATATTTTAAAAATATGTTATGAATTATGATATATATAAATCAGTTTACTTCGATAAAAATTTCAAGAACTTTCCAAATTTTTTGGTTTTCTATTAATTTTTATTGTAAAAGTATAGAGAAATAATAAAAAGGTAAGAAGAATATTTTTATGGATTTTAAGATTTTCGTTTAAACTAAAAATATCAAATTTAAACAGCTGTAAAAAACAATTTAGACTTGGGATTTTACTAATATTTTGATGTGATATTAAGTAATATGTAAGTATACTTCAGTAAAATTTTCAGATCCTAATACCCAAAATTGCAAATTTTATCAAACATTATATACATAAACACGAGAATTTTACAAAATATTCAAAGTCCTATATTTTGTAAAAAATTAACGTAACGGTTCCAAAATGTTATCACATATATACTTGTATTTATAGAATATAGGATCTATAATTATGAACACATCACAATAAAATTTTTAAGTCTCTAAGTGTACAAAATTTCTGTGGTTTTTCCTATTGCATAGGGCTATTTTGAGAAATTCGAAAAATGACCTAAATAAAGTACCAACTACATCCACTTTCCAACCGGAAACATATGCTATTCGTGAAAATTGGGGCATTATTTCGGGTAGTAAAAGTGCCTTCATACCAAAAACAAAAAACGCATCGCTTCGCTCAGAATTTAAAACCTTTAAAGTGATAACTCTACATTTTAGGCACAGGCCTATGAAGCATTATTGTGTATGTGCGAGACAATCGTTGAGACTTAATGAATTTTTAAACTGTATTGTTAATCAATATTACACTGAAAATATAATAATATAATAATTTTTTTACATGAAATTTTTATTAATTTTGTGTCTACTGTGTAGTCTGCAGTAGTCCAGAACAGAACTATTATAATTGAGGCGTCTATTTTCAAAACCAGCTATAACCAAAATTTAAAATTTTTCAGGAACAACAAAAAACTGAAATGAGTGTTTAATTTACTCTTATGATTTTGAAATAAATATTAAATGAAAGGTTTGGAGTATATACATACTGTGTATGTATAGTTATTTTATACAAATATTATAACAGGAATAATAGACATTTATAGTTTAGATATAGCTGGTTTTGTTGCAAATTTCATTACATGGCTGTTTTTGCTACCAACATTTTTTTCAGTTTTTATATACATGGCTGGTTTTGAAATTGACTTTGTGATATGGGTGATTTTGAAACTAACACTGAAATATTTAATAATAACAAAACATTAAGTTTTTTGCCGCGAAAATAAACATATGTTTGCTTATGGCTGGTTTTGATATAAACATCGTCAGATGGGTGATTTTGAAACTAATTACAATTTTCCATCGTCAATTTAGAACAGTTATAGCAATATTTGATACCCAATATTTTTACAGGACTTGTAATACAGTGTGACCATTTAGAAAATACAAAAAAATCAGTTTTGAAAAAATGTTCTTTTAGCTGGTTTTGAAAATAGACGCCTCAATTGCGATATAATGTCAATATATTTTTGCGTTTCTTCTAAAGAAATACTGTCCAGTATACTATCTGTCTATATAATTTTTTAATAATATTTTATCTTTTACTACTGAAATATGAAAATAATCTATTCCACGGACAATATTATTTTTATACAATGAACGAAGTTACATATATAGTTTGATTTAAGTTTATCGTGTATTCGTGCCGATGTGCAAAAAGAATAATACATCTTATAGTTTTTTTATTTAGTAAAATAAATTGATTTTGTTTAAATAAAAAAAACAAAAGACACCGAGAACATATTGAAAATTACATTTTACAATTATTACTTTTTTTTTATATACAAATCTAACCTAACCTTACTCAGGGAAGAGATCAACATGCGACGTGAACATATTAACTTGGTTACCTATAAAATTTCATAAATTAATTATTTAAATTGGCCTATGGGCCCCCGTAGAAAATTTATTAGGGAGGCATAATAAAATTAAACGCCAAAATATACTTAATAAAAATTTTATTATATAATATATATATATATATATAATATTATATTTATTATTATATTTTTGGAACCTTGTAAATTATATCATTATGAAGATCTGCATTAATGTATAAAGAATATATTATAGTACTTTTTTCTTCATTGATATTAAATTTATTTATACGCTTTCAAATTTACGCGGGTAAAAACTCCCAGTTGACCAAACCTAGGGCCGCCCGTAAATACAAAATATATTATGTATACAATACTACCAAAAAATAATACGAAGTACGAACACATTATAATCATATATACCTAATATTGTATATTACGAAAACACAATAATATCTATTATAATATTGACTTATGCAAAATATTACATTGTTATTTGATAAAGATCATAATATTAATAATTTTAAGTAAGTATAATAAGTTATACACTTTAAGTATACAGTTGATATTATTTACCTAAATAGCATTTCTTTTAGTAGATTTCAGACGTCTAAACTGCAAATAGAATTAATTTATAATGAAATAATTTTAAAGTATTAACTATACGTGCAGAGCGTGGGAATATTTGTGAAATGTATAAAATAACTACGAAAAATAAAATAAAGTTTAAACTAAACTTTTAAAAGTATTTCTCTTAGAAATATTTTTGAGTTAAAAGTGACAATGAAAATGACGTAGGTATAGTGCGTATATAAAATGTATATAATAAAGTGTTGAGTATAATACAATTATCTCACAGCTATATTATATTATTATATTTACGTACCTACCGATCAATATATTTTTTAAATGTAATATAAGAACTAAAACTAAATCCCATAAGTCATACTAATCTAAAAAAAAAAATATAATTATAAATTTTAGAATAATTTTAAAATAATCAATAACTTTCTATTATAGACTCTCTATTATAGACCATTTAATATTTTTTTCAAATAATCGACTACATTTTTCACTAATTTCAACGCGGGATCCAATACTTGCGATGTGTTTTTCATTTTCATTTTGGGTTCCTTGTTTGAGAATTGAGTTATCACTTCATCTACATCAACGTTTTTAGGTTTTGATTTATAAATTACATTAGCATCAACAGCGTCTATCTGTTTTTTATCAGTTATTTCTTCGTGATTTGGAGAATCGAAAATCATGTCCGGTCCTATACTTATCGTATCGAGTATGATTTTATTGATTTCATTATTTGAGTCTGATTCATTACCCGGTTTAACTTTAGTTTCATCCGTTAACGAAATATCCGTGGGTCCCTTTATTATGTTAATCGGTACGACGGTTGTTATGTCTTCGTGATTTGGAGGAACGAAAGTCGTGTCCGGTCCATTATTTATCGTATCAGGTACGATTTTATTGATTTCAGTGTTTGAGTCTGATTTGTTAACCGGTTTAACTTTAGTTTCATCCGGTAACGAAATATTCGTGGGTTCCTCTTTTTTGAAAACTGGTACGACCGTTATTTCTTCGTGATTTGGAGGAACGAAAGTCGTGTCCGGTCCAATGGGTCCATTATTTATCGGAGACGGTACACCTAGGTTGGGTTGTTCCTCTTGCACACCGACCTGCTTATAGTTCAAGACGCGTCTATTGTTCATTAAATCGATTAGTTTTTCATGGCTCATGATTTGGATATCAGAACATCCCTGGACAATAATTACCGGTGAACAATCATTATCTGTATTTCCATCCTGTCTTTTCAGGTATTGCTTGTCTATTTTATTCGAATTAGAATCATACGAGAGAAATTTTTGTGGTGTTTTATTTAATATATACGGGTTACATTTCACCTGGAATTATATATTAATACACGAATAAAAATTATATAGACTACCGAAATGTCATTGGTTGGTTTTTTTACTTATGTAAAGATACAAACGGACAACGATTATCATATTTAAATTACAGGCATAGGCGGAGATTGGGGGGTGCTTGGGGGGGCTTAGTCCCCCCAAAATTATTATTTACTTTTAAAAATTATAAAATTTCATAAATAAAAATGTATTATACTATTATTAAAATTTTAGAATTATACGAATATAAGATAACAATAAATTTTTTTTTTGATAACTGATAATGTGTTCGTACCGCCGTTAAACGGCCGAGACATAATATTATTGATTCCATGAAAATATTTGTGTTTTTACATAATATGGGTTAGTTTTAACCGTGGTTATATTTAACTGTGTTGTGGAGTATATCTCATGGCTCGGGCACGTTGCACATAAATATTTGTATAATAATTATCGTTTTATACATTGCGCTAAATTTAGCCATGTTTCTAATGTGTTAGATAATACCTATATGTATTTTTGAAGGTTTACCTACCTAACCTTCCACGTTTTATGTTTAATGTTTATAGTTACTGGTGTATTATGTTTATCCTTTATTTTAATTTTGTATTAATTATTATCTGTATTCTGTGTTCACGTGTAACCTGTGCTGTAAATTTTACATTTTAATTTTGTCTTATTACTTTTATTAAAATGTCAATATCCAAGTATTTTAATATTTTTAAAATAAAAGACAAATGTGAACAAGATGCGAATGTTAATGTTAATGTTGATATTAATATTGATAAAATCACCAACGTTAATAATATTACTAAAGAATATGCCAATGTTTATAACAGTAATTATGTTACTAATGATGTCGCGGATTTGGGCGATATAAACTGTGGCCCATCACGTCCAATTTTAAAGGTAGGTATATAATATATATATGTATATAAATATTAGTTATAATGCGTCGTAGCGATTTTTATTTCATAGTTAAAATAATTGACTATACTATATTTATTACTGGTAATTGCATCTCTTATATTATAATGTTCCAGGCTTATCCAATGACTAAATTTAATAAACAAAACCGTAGTTTCAATGCATCTTATTATTGCTTTGAATGGCTTGAATACAGTATTTTAAATGATGCTTTATACTGTTATGCATGCCGTAATTATGGATGTGGCAGTAATAATGAAGAAATATTTACCAAAATTGGTTTTAGAAAATGGAATAAAGTAGAAATCAAAGACTTTACTACAAAATATATTATATTGTATTAATTATTATTTAAATTTATTAGTTATCTGGTTCAAGAGGATCAAAGAAAGGCCACAAAAGTAAACTTGAATCTCATGCAGCAACAAAATATCATCTTACTTGTATGGAAAAATGGCAGTCTCATAAAACCACTGAAAAATCTGGTAATATATTGACTCAGATTTCTTCTCAACATAAATTATTAGTAGAAAGTAACCGAATGTATATAAGAACTCTGAGTGAAATAACACTGTTTTTGTGTCGCCAAGGCTTGGCGTTCAGAGGGCACGATGAAACTGTAAATTCCACAAATCAAGGTATATAGAAAATAAATTAAAAGTAATAAAAAAATTAATATACATTTTTTTTAGGTAATTTCAAAGAAACCTGTAATCTATTATCAAAATTTTATCCTGAATTTGCACAGAAGTATAAAGAAACAACAAATTATACGAGTCACGGAGTTCAAGATGAACTTATAAATATTAGTGCTAATATATTAAGAGACTCAATCATAAAAGAAGTGGAAGAAGTGGGTATATTCGGAATAATGTGTGATGAAGCCAGGTAAAATATTCAATAATTACTTTTAGAAATTTAATAAATATAAAATTAATTTTTCAGGTGTTTTAAAGAAGAGCAGATGGCCCTGTGTATAAGATATTGTAAAGGTCTGGAAATCAAGGAAAGATTTATTGGTTTCATCGATTGTTCTTATAAACAAGACGCAGAGACTCTGAGTCAACTCATATTGGGTTATCTCAAACAATGTAATTTAAATTCTAAAGTGGCAATTATAGCTCAGTCATATGATGGGGCAAGCGTTATGTCAGGTCAGTTTAATGGCGTCCAAGCAAAAATTAAATCAAAATACCCATATGCAATATATACACATTGCATGGCACATAAAGTGAATCTTGTTGTTCTGGATATGTTTAAAATAGTGAAGGTATCAATTTTTTGAAAATGTATTCATTAATTATTAGTAAAATAATTTTACTTAATGTATTATTTACTTAATAATAATTCAAATAATATATTTTAGGAAACTAGAAGTGTTCTTAATACATTAGAGGCACTTTATATACACTTTTCATACCCAACAAATAATAAAAAATTAATAGAAATTCAAAATAAATTGAATATAAAAAAAACATCAATTATAAGGTTAAGTGACACTAGATGGAATTGTCGTTATAGAAATTGTATTGCTGTAATATCTAATTATAAAGCAATAATATATACATTAACCAATGAAATTGAAAATGAATCTGATAAAGACACTAATGAAGCATTAGGTAAATATAAATATGTTGTTAATTGCCAATATATACATTTTTATTATGTGAACTGGGTTTTTTAATATTTACTTTATTTGAATTTGAAATTATTTTGTATTTATTTTTTATTATTTTACAGGATTATTAACTAATATTAAGAAAGGAAAATTTATTGTTCATTTATTTTTCTTAAATAAATTTTTAACAATAATTAATATTTTAACATGTAAATTACAAGAAAAGTCATCTACTCTTGGATCTTCATCAAATATTATTGAAGCTGTAGTCAAATCTTTAGAGGATTCTAAAACATCAGAGTGTTTTTCTAAAATTTGGTCAGATATTAATGAATTTGCAATAACTAATACAATTTCTATTGATAACCCATTTCAAGGTATATGATTATAAAACTACATATTTATAATAATTTATGTAAAAAATGTATTTAAATTAAAAATTTAGGAGAAAAAAGAAGAAGGAAAGAACCAAATAAACTTAAAAATTTCATAGTTACTGCAAGCACAAGCGCACAATATACAGTACCTATGGATGATGATAATAATATAGAGATAAAGCAAAAAACTGAAGACTATTATAGAATAAATGCATACAATGTTATTGTAGACACTTTAATTACAAGGTTAAGAGAACGATTTTCTACTGAAAGTTTGTCAATGGGTTTGTCTGTGGATAATTTTTTCAAATTAAACTATGAAGAAAGTTTATATTTCATTGATCATTATCAAGTAAGTTTTCATATTAATGTAAGTATATTGTATATAAGAGATTCATAATTTTAATTAACTTAGGGTTTATTTAATTTATCAAAATTCAATATACAAGCAGAGATGAATGTGGCCAAGAACTGTATCTTACAATCAAAGAGTGAGGAAATTAACTATGATACACTAAAAAAATGCATAACACAAAATGTGTTTCCTAATTTGTATAAATTGCTTCAATTAGCCATGTCTTTACCAATTAGCTCAGCGACTTGCGAAAGAAGCTTTTCAGCTATGCGAAAAGTAAAGACATGGCTAAGAACTAGTATGCTACAAAATAGATTTAATAATACATCTATTTTATACATAGAAAAAGATATTGATATTGATATAGATGTAATAATTCATCAATTTGCATCTAAAAATAGATATATAAAATTAAAATAATATGTTATATTTTAAATTTTATTAAATAAAAGTATTATAAAATATAATTTACAAATTGTTATTATTTCGATATGTTATAGTGCAGTGGGTAGGGGGGATTAAAGTTTTTATGGACCACATAAGTAATTATCAGCCCCCCCTAAAATTTAATCAAATCTCCGCCTATGATTACAGGTGAAAAATATTTTGAGAATTTTTTATTGTCAAGAGACAAGGAAGTAGTTTATCTGCTATTAAACAAGGAAAAATGTTCAAATTTATTATAAAAGTCATAAGGACTATATTTTTTTATATGGGTATTTTTTTTCAACTTTATTAAGTAGGTATACGAATTACGAATGGATGTACGGTAAACATTAAACACGTCTAATAAATATTGACGAAATAATGATTTGTATGCAAGTGTTTTGATTTTAAATGATACTGTAATATTATTCTTCTTCTCTGTATGAATATTGTTCATAGAATACCTTTAGCCATTATAAAAAAATAGATAAACTGTAGGTATATATTATATATAACAACTGATAAAGCGTTAACAACAAACTTTAAGAAGGCATTCTATATTTAAATGTAAATTGCCTTTTAATTTTAAAGCTATAAGTATTAATAAAATATATTTAAAATTATTTAACATATTATACGAGTATGATATTGAAAATGATAGTATAAAATATAAATGGCAATTCTTATTATTATATTATATTATAATTATAACAATCAATATATTATATACCTTTACCTATATACCTACTACATTTTGTATAATATTTTATAATATTGTCATAGAAATTATTTTAGTTTGAAGTAATAATTTAATTTTAACATACCAAAAACTTTTAAATTAATAATATGAATTTAAACTATAATTTAATGAATACAATACTCGTTATTTGCCACAAGTCACGCGGTTTTTAACAATAAAGGATTCGGTTAATTTCGGTTAAAATATTTGTAGTGTATTATTAGTATGAGACTTACTTGGGCAAGTAGAAAAAACACCGTCGGTATTAATAATTGAACAATCATGGTAACCATATTTGTAATGAAGTATTCGTATTTTTTTGGACACAATGAATATTATAACTTCTATCTTTCGAGAAACTTAGTTCGCGTAGTAGACTTTCTATAAGTAAGTATAGCTTTTTCTGTGATCGCCGTTTATATTTATATTGATTTTAGTCGATATAAATGTGCGTAGTGTAGAAATGATTTTTCTTAATGATATCTGAATATTATTAAAATTAATCAATTACGTGCCATAAGAACGTTTCCTCGAGCGATAGAAGAAGCATTATTGTGCATGTGTGAAACAATCGTCGAGACGTGAATTTTAAAACTGTATTGATAATCAATATTACACGGAAAATTTAAATATTATAATTTTTTTACATGCAATTTTTATTAATTTCTTGTCGATTGTGTAGTCTACAGTAGTCCGGAACAGAACTATTGTTGTGATAATGTCAATAAAATTTATTTTTGCGTTTCTTCTAAAGAAATACAGTCCAGTATACTATCTGTCTATATAATTTTTTAATGATATTTTATCTTTTACTACTGAAATATGAAAATTGTCTATTCTGCGGATATTATTTTTATACAATAAACGAATTTACATAATATTATAATTTGATTTTAGTTTATCGTGTATTCGTGCCGATGTGCAAAAGGAATATTAAAGACTACATTTTTTTATTTGGTAAAATAAATTGATTTTGTTTAGATTAAAAAAAAAAGAAAACTCCAAGAAGATAATTTGATTTTTATAGATAATTAGAAATTAGATTTTACAATTATTATTATTTTTTTTTATACAAACCTGACGACACTTAGCCAGGGAAGAGATCGGTTTGTCAATAACTCGTCAACATCCGACGACAATATTTTAACTTATAAAATTTCATAAATTAATTATTTAAACACTTTTTTTGTACTCTTACGTATATTTAAACTTAAAGGTGAAAAATATTAATCTAATACCGTATAATGTTCTATTGTTATCTGATATGGGCGCCCATAGAAAATTTATTAGGGAGGCATAATAAAATTAAACGCCAAAATATACTTAATAAAAATTTTATTATATGTAGGTACTATATTTTTGGCACCTTGTAAATTATAATTTAATAAAAAATCATTATGAAGACCTGCATTAATGCATAAAGAATATATAGTAGGTACTTTTTTCTTCGTTGATATTAAGTTTATAAACCTATACACAATACACTATACTATACAAAACATCGATAAAATTTTTTTATAATCAATAATAAAATTCAAAATTTTATTTAAAATTTTAAAGTCTATGGGAGGCAAATCTCCTGGCCATGTTATCCGATATTCATCTTTATAAAAATTATATTGTTGCATTTTGTGTAGGTATACTTTAATAAATAAATTAAAAAAGAAAAAAAGAGCTGATGCTCCCACATCAGGGATACAGGTGTGCAAATCATAGTGTTTAATTATAATTATAATTTCAATGCAATGATAAACCATTGTATTCAAAAAAATGATTCTAAGCGAAGTTCAGTTACATAATGTAGGTATCGATTAAAATTTTCATATTTTTTATTAAATATTTTAAACACATATAAGTACCATCTCTAGGTACACATATAATACATAAATGAACACCCTAAAAAATGTATAGTCTCTAAGTTCAATATAAATGCTCATAAAATCCCTTGTAACCTAAATGCCCATATCTGACAGAATTGTCTCAAAATACTTTTTTCGAATGCAATGGTTTATCATTGCATTCAAATTCGAATTAAAATTAAACACTATGATTTGTACACCTATATCCCTGCGACAGGAGTTTTAACTCTTCTATTTTATACTTTAAACAGATATAAAAAAAAAATCGTAAATGTAATAGTTCACAATTAATTGGAACTGAGATAAGTAAAATGTATTTAAGCTTCAATAAAATTTTCCAAATGTTTTGGCTTTTCTATTAATTTTTATTGTGAAAGTATTGATAAATAATAAGAATATTCGTATGGATTCTAAGATATTTTGACTAAAAATATCAACTTTAAACAGCTATAATAAAATTGAGACTTGGGATTTTTCTAATATTTTTGTATATATATTTTTTAATATTATTGTCATTACGTTTTATGAATAAATTATAAATTTATAAAAATAACCTATGAAATACATATTAAGTATATAAATAGGTACATTGTTGATACTATTTACTATTTTTGCACTATTTGAGTATTCCATAACCATGCGGTATGGCTATGGTTATGAGCTTATTAAAAATCAGGAGAGAAATTGTAATACAAATTTATTTTCACTCCAACGAAATAAATTCTAGGATTTATACCTACAATGTTAGATATAAGTGGAATTTATGCAGTCAGTGAAGCTAATGACAAAATTGTAATTTTCTTGTATGAATTAAATAAATAATAACTATTATTAAAACATTTTATTTAATAGATTGGTACATATAAAAAGAAGAAAAAAATATGTTATAAAACATTAAAATATAAAAAAATGAATATATATATATATATATAATATATATATACATGATTATTACGATTTTCAAAATTAAATTAAAAATAGTAAATATTAAACGAAATAGGTATTATACTCTTTTAACATATACAACTCAATATTCAAGTTAGTTGTTTGCAAATTCTTAATATATAATATTTATCACAATGCTAGGTTCATTATTTCATTAAGGTTTCATATTTTCTTTTCCTTTAAAGAGTATAGATGAATGTTTTGGTATTGGCAGCCCCTAAAAAAGTGATTTTTTTGTACAAATACATAATATTTTACATTATAATTCTGAGGTAAAGTAAATTTTTAAATGTAACATAAATTTACTACTTACACTTAATCTATTTGAATTCATATTCATTTTTTTTGGTATCTTATAAATTTTACTTTCAATCTAAACATTGAATATTTAAATTATATTGAGAAAAACAGACAAAATTTAAATTTTTACTTACTTTAGAATTATTAAGTTGACAAGTTTTTCTCGCGTTTTCAATATTTTTTATGTTGACTTCATTAGGCAAAACAACAGTAGTCTAAATGATAATTATTATTGATAATAATAAACTACAATAAAATCAATTTTTTTATAATACTTACGTTGGAATGTCTTTTTATTGATTTGGTTAAGGGTGAAATTTTTGATTTTTTTTCATTTACAAAATTGAACACCTTCATAAATATATAAAAGATAAAAATATTACTTATAATAAATATAATATTAAATTAACTTACATTTGAATTTTCTTTATAAGGTCTTGAAATATTCAACGTAGTCATTGGACTACGAATAGCATTGGAATCTTGTTGCCATAATAAATTACTAAGGGAGAAAAAATAATGTTACTCATATATGTATTTTTTTTAATAATAAACTAAAATTAATTTAATCTTAGACTAAGTGCTCATAAATATGTTTTTAAATATTTCCCTCCTTTAAAATGATGAAATAATAATGAACATGTAAATTACAAGGAAATTAAAAAAAAAAAATATGCTTGAATCTATATTATTTTCTATTAATTTGTCAAAGTAAAATGATTCTCATTATTATCTATCATAACTATTAAGTATTAAGTAAATGTTTCAAATTTTATAAAAATAATTATGAACATTGTTTATTTCTTTATAAGACAAAGAATTAAATTTCTAGTAAATTGCAATGAAGATATCTACAATATACATTATGAGTACATACATCACAATGACATAATGTATAAAAAATAAAAATTACAAATGTTTGTACTCCCTAATAAATAATTTATTATAGTAATTAATCATTTAATAATAAGACATAATTAATATTTTAAAATAATCATTGACAATAAGTTAATAAACAATGTTAACAAGTTAATTGACTAGAAATAAATGTATATTTGTACATGTCACAAATATTAAAAAATAAAAATAAAAACCCAAGTCCACAAAAAATTTACTTTATTATTTTAGTAAATACGTATTTCGACAACGATGTTATCATCTTCAGTACTAAACACAGAATGTTTAAACAATAAGTTGACAAATATATATATATTTTTTTTTTTTTTTTTGACATAAACTTACTTTGAGTTATTAGTTAATTCAGTCGATGAAGGTATTTTAAATAAAGTAGTTTTATTTAATGCTGGTGTAGACTGTGCTATAGGTTTCATCTATAGTATAAAATTATTAATTAAATAATTATTTAATTCTAAACATTTAAAATTTGACCAGTATAATATTATGTCATTAAAATATACATAAAAAAATTTGATGAAATGAATTAGTATAAAACTATTAGTAGCAGGGCCGTAGACACGGGGGTTGGGGTTCAAACCCTCCCCATTACAGTTTTTGAAACATGGAAAATGTAGACATTTTTTGTCCATAAGTAAAAGTATTTATTTTGTAATTTAAAAGTAATAAATATTAAATAGTATCGACTTTGACGGTGTCATTTTTCTGTACTTGTGTAGATAATAATAATAGGTACATTGTATCACAGAACACTATATCTTCATAATATAATTTAAGTTTCGCATTATCTATTGCAATATTGTTGGTGCGATTGTTGGTAGATGAAAAACGCTATAAATTATTTACTCTTTGGTAGTATTGCCACATAATAATATATTATTCTGTGATTCTGTTTCATTCTATAAATATTGATTTTTTTTTTTTTTTTCAAACAGGATTGTCTAAATGTATTAGTACTACTCAGTTATTACCGAGATATTACCATCAATCTTGAAGAAGTATTGGATGAATTACCTAAAAATCCTAGAAAAATAGACCTACTGTTATAAGACAAGTATACATTATACAGTATACATTTTTTTTTTTTTTAAATTAACTCAATGTAATTATGAACCCCTCCCCCCCATAAAATTCCTGTCTACGGCACTGATTAGTAGTTTTGATATACATCATACATAACTGTTATCTTTAATATTATTATGAATTCATACCATTTGTTGAAGAAATATATTGGTAACAAGTGAACCATTGTTTTGTTTATTTTGTTTAGTTTTCAATCCATTTGGTTTTGATTCGACACTTGCTAATAAAATACATTAATAGTGTAACATTTAGATATTAACATAATATAATGTTTATATATTAATAATCATATATAATAATTTTTAAACAGTTTATTACCAATTTTCAGTTTATTGTCCACTTTATAATTTGATTTTTTAACTATTGTTAATGATTTATCCTTTAACAAATTAATTGGATTATACAATAAAATAACAAAACAAATATTAGTCATAAGTAGGGAACGGATTTTAATGCAAATTGCATTTTTTTCTGAATGTCCGAAAACATTGCTTTCCAAGCAGAAAGTTCATTTCATACATCAAGGAATTAAAAAATGTAATTTTTATTTTGCATTTTTTGGCATTTTATGACTTTATTACATTTTTAGAGCATTTTTTGACATTTTTAGTGCATTTTATATGTTTTTAAGTCATTTTTATATAGGAATGGATAAAATTTGATAAAAATGTATAAACATTCGTTCTAAAAAAATAAAAATAAATATTTATTATGTTTTTACCGATCAGGATAAACTCAGACGAAATTATTGTTGACACGTGTAGTCACATATAAGTTACAACATTATTATTACACGCAATTAAGTACCTAAAGATGAGATAAGATATACCTATAATTTTTATTTTTATTGTATTTAAATATTTTCTATCAGATAAGTTTTTCATAATTATGTGTTTTTTATAAGTTTTAAGTTCAAAATTGTGTTTTATTGAATTTAAATACATTTTTAGAGTTTTTTTGGGCATTTTTTAGTGCATTTTTTTGATATTAAAGCACTTTTTTAAGGCATTAAGTCGTATTTTTTTAGGACATTTTTCTTATGTTTTATTGCATTAAAGTCCGTTCCCTAGTCATAAGCATAATGGTTTACAAATTACCCTTTGTACTTCACTAAAACTTTCATCAAAATCAATAAAATCGTCTTCCAACCATTCTGGTTCCAAAGTATTTAAATCAAAAGAATTGTTAATCAATTCTTGATTAGGAAAAATTGATTCATTTACATTGCTCTATAATAACAGTATAAAATTAATCACAGAATTAAATATAAATAAAATAAAATTATATTTTTAAATTTACATACAGATGTTTTATTAAAATTATTTTTAGAATTAATTTGCATAACTCTTGTATTAAATATATTTTCAGATATATTTAAACTTGAATTAATATTCCCTAAATTTTTATTTTCATGTTTTTCTTTTTCGATGAAGATATCAATTTGTTGCTGTGTTTGTTTTCTTATTTGATTTTTTTTGTCTTCATTATACGATAAAATATTTTCTACATCAGTCTCATTTTGTTTTGGATTCACTATCAAATTAAATGTCTGAGATTTACCAACTGCTTTGTTTTCATCTAAATGTAGAACATAATTTTCTTTTGATATATTGTTAATTTCTCTATGTGCATATATTTTAAAACTATCATCTTTTAATTGATCTTTAAAGATGGTATTATTATCATGTTCGATATGGCCAAGTACTGCAATGTTTGTAATACTTATATCTGTAGTTGATACATTTTTTTGTAACCAATTAACTTCTGATATAGGACTTATAATATTACCACACGGAGGATCATTTTTTGGTGATATTTGATTGTGAACTAAATCAAAGGGATCCATATTAGCTGCTTTTATCTCTAATTTATCAAATGGGTTATTTAAATAATCTATTCTATAATTATCAGAATTATTTTTTTTCATTTCAGGAGTACTCCAACATATTAGTTCATCAGCAAAATGATGACCCATATTATTATCTTCAGATGAATCCATTATACTAAAGAGAAAATAAAATCATATTTTTAGTCATTTAAATTATTATTTAATTAAAATAATCTTAACATGTCATTAAGTACCTACAGTCTCAAGGAGTTAATGCAAAAATCTCAGTAGGATTGAGAAAAATATGAGCCACTTATTTTTTAAAAAATTGTGCTAATAAAAGTATTATTTTATATTTTAATCAGTGGTCAGGAATAGGGCCCTATTTGTAGTGACGTTACTTTTTTTATAGTGGTCGCAGTGAACCATTATACATTAAATAAAATTTGCAATAAATAGTGCGCTACAATATTTATAAGTAGCACAATTCTCTATTAGATTACTAATTTTCTAAATTATATAAATTTTGCCAAGCCTTTTCATTTTTTCTCTTATGAGATTCGTAAACTATGTTCTATCATTTCCTAACAATGTTCGGAGTTATTTCTAATGTGAACCGTATACACTGTAGTACTATAATTCCAAATATAACTGTAGACTGATATGTTCGTTTAATATTATATTTATATATTTTTTTTTTTTTACAATCTATAGTAAATCTCACGTAAAAAGTAGTGAAAAATAGAATACTATTTATTTTTTGTAGCGAATAAAAATAATTAAATGCCTATTTCAATAGTAGCGTAAAAAGTAACAAAACTATATTTTTATTAAAAATAGTGTAGTGGTAGCGAGCTACAAAAATAATGTAGTTTCCCGATCACTGATTTTAATTATATTATAAAACTCATTAAGTACATAATGATTTATAATGATTATTATTTAAACAAGTATAGAATCTAGACAACTATTAGGAATATAAAATTTTATGATTTTATAAATATTATACATTCACAAAAAATATAATATATTTATTATACGTGTTCAATATTATTATGTCCAAATAATTTTGTAAAATTCAGAAAAAAAATTTACTGTGATCACAATTATAATTGTATTGTTTATTATAACAATAATAATAATAGGTTAAATACATAAATATTGAATAGAACTAAGTGGTGGTGTATGTATTTTAATATTTATACATTTTTTTTTCAAACTATTTAAACTTAATCAGAGAAAATAAATAAGCTAGTAGTTTAATTTTATAAACTTAAAATTTAAATTAAAAATACATCAAACCACCATATTAATATATAGTAAAATTACAAATCTTTCAAAATGTTTAGTACCTATTTAGACAGTTTCAAAATGTATTTAAAAAATAAAAATAAATTAAATTAAACATTATTATTATTTTTAATTTTAATTTTCTCTTGCTTTTACATGTTTAGTCAATAAAATTCTAATAGTAAAAATAATAAATAATATTTAAATTTCAAATCATACCTAATTACCCAAAGATACAACGAACAATGCCACTACTCCAATAGTATGTAAATGTTCACTAGTTGAGCTAGTTCTATTCTACTTCCAACTTTCCAAGTTGACTTTTAAGTTAGTACTTTAGTAGAACGATTTAAGATGTTTTGTGCATTCGTCATTTTACGTATGTAATGTATAACTTCAAAGTTTTAATCTATTCTGTGATTTAAAGATGTTTAAAAATTTTGTCCGTTACATGATAAAAATCCTTTTATCTTTTTTATCATGACTCGTTACAACCACTGAAACACGGTTAAAGAGGTCTTAACCTTCACGGTCTTAACCTAACCACTGATTAGATTAAACCATGATTAAATAATTTATAATTTAAATAATTTCTACTTAGATATTTTAAATTATTTTCATAAATATATGAATAATATTGATAGAACTGTGATGGAAGATGGAACTAAGTTTCAGCTATGGGCTTACTTATTGACACGCACATCGTAAATTACTATAAAAAAATATATTTATTGTATTTTGTATAGGCGCTATAGATATATGGGCGCGACAGTGTTGTAGTAACCAAGATTTAAGACACATAAATATGTCTTAAAATAAATATCTTAAATCGTGGTAGTAACGCGCTCCTACGAAATTCTTTGATAACGTCATTGAATATTTCCCCTTATTGGCCCTTAAACAATCAAGTAATAAATTTACAAACTACATTATTATTATAGGAATATCAAATTATCGAATATGGTGACAGTAAAGATATAAACTACTTATTTTTTCATAATAATTTTTTTTAATAAATAAATCAGTTAGAAAAAGACAATTTTTGAAATATTATATAGAGGTACCTTATTATATTTTGAGGGAAGTGAAGAATCTATTAGTTTTACAATGATGTGTGTCTTATTTTTCTTTTATGTCTAAAAACACTTTTTCTACCCGAAATAATGCTCCGATTTTCACGAATATCATAGGTTTCTGGTTGGAAAGTGGATGTACGTAGTTGGTACTTTCTTCAGGTCATTTTATGAATTGTCAAAATTGACTCGATGCGATAGAAAGAACAACCAAAAGATAACGAAAAACGGCATTTTTCACGAAACTGAAATTTCAACGAATTCGATCTCATTATTTCACGATAACTCGGGCAATTTTAATCTTAGAGACTTCAAGATTTGATTGTGTATTCAAATAAGTACGATATATATAATTGGTAAAATTTTAGAACCGTTACGTTAATTTTTCAACAAAATATAAAATTTTGAATATTTCGTTAAATTCTTGTTTTTATGTATAAATAATAAACAAAATCCTCTTTACACTTGTATCTCTTCCTAGCTTTTTAATTAGGTATATTTTGTAAAAAGATTAGTTAAATAATTCTATATTTATTCTATTATTCTATAAAATAATAGTATAATGTAATTGTATTAAAACATTTTAACATTGGGTGAAAATTGATTCCCAAAACAATGTTTTTATTAATTTATTATAATGTCTAAAAATAATTAAGCAAGTATTTTATTTTATTTTTATAATATTCTTTCATTGTAGAAATTAATGCCAATAATATAAAATTATAAATATTATTTTTTGCCTTATTCCGATTATTTGCGCCATCTATGAACATAATATTTGTATAAATATTCTGTTTTTATTTGTTGTATAGCATGATGTGGTCTATATGTATATTTAATCTATGATAACCACGGTTTAAAAATTATCTTAAACCGTGATGGTAACGTATACAATACTCATAGATTTTATGACATAACCTTAAAAAAGGTAACGCCACTCTGAAGTTTTCCCTTATATCAATATAAAATGTTCTAAACTTTGCAATTTTGCTCTTGCAGTTTGCGTTGTTCTTGTTGCTCGTTGACTTTCTCGTAGTGCTGTAATACTTGTTTTCTCGTGTAGTAAACAGAACAGAGTATTAAATTTTTACTATATATTTTCTATTTATTCTCGTAGCGTCTGGTGTTTATAATTTATATCAACATGGCGAAGTTTGATTTAACGAGTAAAATGACAAAATATCTTGACCGGCATTTGGTTGCCCCATTGCTAGAGTTCTTATGGGCAAAAAAGGTAAGGGTGTGTCGACTAATGACAAACATAAATATATATTATGATAGTCAATATATTTAATATTTTACACAATAATTTCATTCTTTAAACTCGAAACTATTCATAAAAATGAATCTATTGGAACATTGATAAATAAAGTACCCAAACAATTAGCTATCACTAATATAAATAATGTAGAATAATGTTATATATTTTAGTATTAGTTGGCAAAGCTATTGTACATTTATCTAATTATATAAATATATTATGTATTTTTAACAATTTAATATTTAATTATTTTTCCATTTTTTAGATTTATAATGAAAATGAAATTTTGCAAGCCAAATTAGATATTCTTAATAAAACTAACATGATGGATTACGTTATTGAAATATACAAACAGTTAAATCCTGACAAAGAAGTACCTGAGGTAATTCAGTATATTATTTACGATATATACGAATAGTATATTATATACTATTTACGATGAAGATATTTGATTGAAAAACTAATTCTAGGAAATGAAAACCAGAAGAGATCAAATTGTATCACAACTTCATCAACTTCAAAGTGAAGTTAATGTTGTTATGAATTTTCTGGGAGATGATGAAGTCATGAAAACTATGGAGACTATGAGAGATCCTAAAACTTTATCAACTTACTTGACTAGACAATTTAATGTAAGTTGTAAATGAATTAATAATATTCATATATTTATTTTTTTTTAATTGTATAGAATGAGTTATTAATACATTTTTGATTAACTTACTCATTAAAATAGTATTAAATAAATATATAAGTAAACTATACTCTGTTTACAATAAAAAAAACATAGTCGGTGGCAGTTAGGTACCCATCGGTTTCTCCTTTTGAGTCAATTACTTGTTCACAGCATTTAATGATGAGTACCAGTATCAAGGAGAAGTACAATCTACACACCACACTGCATCATTGATAAAGTGTATTCAACATATTTTAAATTATCTATTCATATGTCTTGTTAACAATAGACTAATATGACATCCTATTGGCTACGTTTGAGGTCTGTGTTTATAGTAAAGGCATGCTTTTGTGAAGAAATCTGTTGCCGACTATTTTTTATTCTAAACAAAAGTATAGAATGAAATATTTATTTCTCTATCAAATACATTATACTTTTTCATTTATGATATGAAAAACTTTTCATACATATAAAATGAACAATCATATTTTTTATTGCTTTTTGTTAAAAGAATAATATAATGTTTATTTTTCCATTTAGTTGTTTCCTTTTAAATTGTTATCTAAAAATTAAATGTCTTATTTGTTAATTTTTAAAATGTTAACCATTTTATGTCTTGTAAAATTTAAATTTAAAATTGTTATTATAAAACTATATAAAGTATAATTATTTAATAATTGTTTTATTAAAAGTCAATTATTAAAATATGTAATTATTTTTGTTTAGTTTAAAGTAGAAATGATGGAGAGTATGTATAAATTTGCCAAGTATCATTATGATTGTGGAAATTATGCTGGTACAACAAGTTATTTATATTTTTATTTATTAGTTATGTCGCCTACTGATAAGGTAATTTCATTGATTTTTGTATAATTTATTAAGTATTTTTAATAATAATTTATTATTTAGAACTACTTAAATGTTCTTTGGGGGAAATTGGCATCTGAAATTCTTATTCAAAATTGGGAGACTGCTCTTGAAGATTTGAATAAATTACGAGAATATATTGATTCCAATACGAATGGTTCTCCATTGCATTTACTACAACAACGTACATGGTTGATTCATTGGAGTTTGTTTGTATTTTTCAATCATGTTAAAGGACGTGATCTTATCATTGATATGTTTTTGTATAGGCCCAAGTAATATATTTAAAATTTCACATCAAAATTTCTATTAATTTATAAAATGTTTTCATTATTAGTTATTTAAATGCTATACAAACCATGTGTCCTCATATTCTCCGTTATTTGGCTACTGCAGTAATTATTAATCGTTCAAGAAGAGCAGCAATGAAAGATCTTGTTAAAGTTATTCAACAAGTAAGTTTTCAATTAACCATTTATTTTTAGAAAGATGTTAATATTTTGGTTATTATGTAGGAATCATATACATACCGTGACCCAATAACTGAACTTCTAGAAAATCTCTATGTAAACTTTGACTTTGAAGGAGCTAGAGATAAGTTACATGAATGCCAAGTTGTTCTTTTTAATGACTTTTTCTTAACTGCATGTCTTGATGACTTTGTAGAAAATGCTCGTTTAATGATCTTTGAAACATTTTGTCGTATCCATCAATGCATTAGTATAGGGTGAGTAATAACATCCTATTTTTATAATTATTTCCTAATAATATTATTATTTAGTATGTTGGCTGAAAAGTTGAATATGAATCCAGAGGAGGCTGAATGCTGGATTGTAAATCTTATTAGAAATGCTAGATTAGATGCAAAAATTGATTCAAAACTTGGTCATGTTGTTATGGGAACACAGCCATTATCTCCTTATCAACAACTTCTTGAAAAGATAGATACCTTGTCGGTGCGATCAGAAGCTTTACAACAACTCATTGAAAGAAAAGTTAAAGCCAAAACACAAGAGGTAAATTTAATGTTTTTTTTCTTTTTTTAATTTTGTATGTTGTACTACTTAAGCATTTATACAATTTTCAGCAAGACCCACTTTGGTATAATCCATGAAAAGTTATTTATAATGGTAAGATTCAAGATTTTTTTTTCTAATAAAACAAAGAATATTATAAAATGTTATTTTATTTATTTATTTTTAATAATTAAAATAACTAAAATAATTTGCTGAAGTTTTTTTACATCCTGAATTCCAAATTGAGTTAATAAATAAATGTCATTTAAGATCTGGTGTGGATGCTCCTAAGTAGTTATGTAAATCTTGAATTGTTGAAGATACCAATTTTACCTTTACTGTAGCCATGTTCAAACGTTTATGTGCAGCATATCGATGACATCCACCAAATGAATAATAGTAATTGCCTCCTTCTTTTCCTATAATCCATAATACATCTATTGGTGGTACTGAATTTTTACGATTTGGATCCTAAATTCAATAAAATATTTTAATATTTGTATTAATTTATCTTTATACGTTAAAATGTAAACTATGTATTAAAATTTTTTGGAAAATAAACTATTTAGATTTTTTTATTTACATTTTTATCTCATTGAAAATTGTTATATTTTATACTCACTGATAATGTGTCCATTAAACTTTTAACCTTTTCTTCATTTACTTGTGGTGGGATTGGTCGTATTATTTCATTGAGAGGCATGTTATATATTTTTTCAATACCAGCTGAATGTATACTTGTATACATGTACTTTTCATTCATAACTAATTACAATTTATTTTATTTGAATAAAGAAATAATATTCATATTTAAAATTGATATACATAAGATATTTTTATGTGTTTTGTTTGTATGATTGTAATAATATTTTAGTCTTAAACCTTACGTAATTGATCTAAAATTGAAATTGATTACAAGCTTAACCTATTAATTATTGTAGTATCTTAATTTAATTTGTACTCTTGACAAAATATTAACCATAAAACTTAACAGTAATATAAAGAGTTATTGTTTAATAACGGGGAAAAAATATACTTAAATGTACTTTTTATTAGCTATTAAAAACCCGTTAAATTGTAATAGTAATTTATAATTCAATGCCTAGATTATAATATGTAAAATACTTTTTTTTTTTTTTACATTATCTTTCTTACCTAAGTTTAACCTGGACAGTAAAAATCTTTTAAATTGATTCATGTATAAATTAAATATAAGAAAAATAGTATGTGTAATGTCATTGATTTGTTGATGTCAACACAATGTTCCATTGACCACATTCATTATAGAATATTACTGAAATCCAGAAAAAAATTATCAATTTTTTTTTATGTGTAGTGTACACTTAACTATATTATTAGTGTATACTGTTTAAAGTATAAACCATGATATAATATGGAATATGGTAATACTATAATACGTTTTGTTAAGTAATCACTTTCAACTTTCAAGGCTTTAGCACTAGTAAGTTATTACTCAATACTCGTATAGAATAACAATATACTCATTACTCATGGCTAATAAAAAAGTTATTTAGCCATGGTTATACTGATATGAAGAATAAAAATTGATAGTATTCATAGTAACTGATAACAATACATATCAGGTTATGGTTTACTTTATAGAATTAGAATATATTATAATGTATGCATAAACATTGTAGACCAACTATATAAATCTATTATAGACTAGTCAAAAGTTTCATACTGATGTGGCAATCTGTGTAAATGTTTATTAATTTACTATTTTGTAAAAATATAACTTATTACTAACTTATTTTATAACCAGTCTTCAAAAATTCAATTTTCTCATACCATCTGTTTATGTCCATAACTTCATAATATAATATATTTATACAAGGTACGATTCATTTATATTTTATTCAAAGATGTATGTCATTTTGAGATTAAAATTATATAATATTATTGTTATTGTTTTACATTACATTCGTTGAACGGTTAAAATATAATTTATTCATAGATGTTTTATTTACTTTTTAAATTGAAATTTGAAAAAAAAAAATAATATTTATTATGCTTTTATATTTAAGGATTAACCGATGAATAGTTAAATGACTAAAAAATATTGTAATATTCAAATCATAATATGAAAACTCCGTAATAATACTAAGACAGATCCATGAATGATTTTAAATTTTAACGACTTAAATTGCTACAGATGAAAATGGATAATGAAATCCATTGTATGAAGTCATGAATATATGATTTAACTATTAAAAAATTACATTGATAAATATATATATATATATATTTATTTACAAATATATTTTCAAAAATATACCAACACATTTTAATTATTAAATAAACTATATTTAAATTAGTAACAATTATTGGTAAATCTATAGTTCATTGTAAGTTTAATTAAAATGATTAAATATTATTTAATGTATGTGCTTGTAATTTAAGATTGATCATAAATTCCAAAGTAAATTTAATTAAAGTATATTAACCAGATTGCTCAGATTTTATATTATAAAATAATTCAATAATTTATATAAAATTAGGTTTTAATTAAATGTTTATTTTAAAGTGATAAAAATGTAATAATTAAATTTAACTTTTATGTATAAATGAAATTTGTAATTTTTTCTTATGAAATTATATTAATAGCTTATTTTTATTTAAACTGGATTAGCTTAGCTCTTGTTTTTCTACCAAAGAAACTTACATTTTAACGCAATTCATTTTAAATCTTCAGTGATTTATTAATTGGTTTGTAAACTTAAGATGTTAATTAATTGAATAAATAACATGATTAACCTAGACTTAACAGGAACGAAAATATAACAATAACTCATGCAAATAACATAACCCTGATATTTAACAATTGAAAAATGAGCTCATTTGCCAGTATATCTTATTTAAATATTTGTTAACTTGAATTTAAAAAAAATTGTGTTTTTATTTATTATATTCAGGAATGTGCTTAAACCAGAGAGAATCCTTGTGTCTGGTGAATAGCTTGAGTTAACTTATATTTTAGTTTTCCTTTTGATTGATACTTAGGTAAATCTAAAAGATTGAAGCATGTATGTGCAACTGGCAAGAAATTATCATCTTGGGTAGGTTGAATATAAATCTAAAAAAAATTGATGTTAATAAAAATTATTTAAAGTGTAAAATGTATTGTATATTAGTGTTACTTACTTTTATGGCTTTCATTCCCATAACAGGTACACGATCACTTCCAGTAAGAAAGAGCAAAAACTTCTTTTTTTGTTCAATATCAAATTCATGAAATACTTCCCAAAATAGTTTAATAGTTTCATCATCCTCTGTATAACCGTTTTTGTACTCTGCATTTCTCTCCAATTCGATCCAATCATAATCTTGATTACCCACAACAACAGCCATAAGTTCTTGTGAATGGAATAATCTTAAGACTCGACCGCCACATACTTTTAAAAATGCTTCTTTAAATACGTTAAATTGTTTTTCAACTTCACGGTTTAAAACCATATCAACATACAAACTAACAAATTCATGTCTAAAGAATATAAAATGCATAAAACATTTCATATATTTAATATTTATAATTAATTACTTAAAAACATTACTTATTTTCTTGAGTAACTAGTATATTTTCTCCATTTGGTTTTAATGGAACTGTTCGTATTTCTCCATATACATCTTTGGTCATTTCAAAGGTAAGATTAAATACATCACTGAGATCTGGTTCATTATAAGCCAATAATTCTTCAAAACTCCTAAAGAATAATCCATAAATAAATTATTACATTAATGGGTTTTTAATAATTGATTTTACTTACTTAACTGCAGTAGGATTCAGATCTTTAAAATCTTGAATGGTTACAGGTTCATTAAGTAGTTTTTTATATAATGCCAAAGGAAATGGTAAGTCAATGATGATAAAATTATAAATCGCTAAACCACACATTAAACCTAATGAAAAATAATGAATATCAATATTTTTAATTTAAAATTTGATTATACAGATTTTTACCTATGAGATAGTACATTGTAAGGTCTTCAAAAGAATGATCATTAAACCAAATCATATTTGTCTCATCATAATTAATAAACATTCCAAATTTTGGATCTAAAATTTCTTTGATTAGAAGCATGAAAAATTCCTTTTTTACTCCGCCAGCATCTTCAGCTTCTTCATCAATAAATCTTACCTGTTATATATATCGAATAAAAATATTACATATTTAATTAAATGATTATCCAAGGTGCTTACTTTTAAAGGTTTTTTAAAATCATATTGAGAATATTGAGATAATTCTCGTATTGCATCATCTACTAAATTATGTCGCGAGACATTAAGTTCAATAAATTGATTTACCAAATGTGAATTGCCATCAAAGAGCATTTGAGTTAAAGCTCTTGTTGCTGCAGCTTGCATAGCTTGTTGCATCTGAAATCCAATAATTATTTATTTATATATAATATATCATCATTTTATTTATTATTCAATTGAATTACTATTGGAAGTTCACTTTTTATTATTGTTTACTTACTTGTAACTTTTGATCAACTTGTAAAAGTACAGTTTTAGCTTCAGCATCAAATAAAAAAGCATAATTACAAAAATAAAATCCTTGATCCTAAATATATTTAAATAGTTTATTTTAAAAAAACTCGTTTTTTATTTCAATAATTGTTAACAAATACATACATTGGGCCCATTAAGATCTGCATGTGCCCATCTCATGTAATCATAACGTATGTCTATTTTATCAGCTAATTGTGGAATATAAAATATGGTATAAGGCACTTTTAATTTACCTTTTTTCATTTGATGTCCATTTAAATTAGAATTCAGTTTATTTAATTTAGCTAACACCGAAGCTCCTATTACTAATGCTTTATCCCAATAAATTTGTTGCTAAAAATAAAGTTTAAATAAAATTTATAACAAAAAATGTATGCACTTTATATTATATATTTTCTATAAATTATCATCATTATATTTAAAAAATGCTTACAGGAGAATTTGTATTAGTGTTCAATTGGTCTATAAATAAATTTTTGAATACATTTATTAAACTTTCAAAATATACAACTGGCATTGAAGAAATCCATAAGTCTGTTGAAAAAAAATACTAATTACATTATGAACTTAATAGAACATAGTGATAAATTATAATTTATTTAATAATATATTTTATAAAGATCACTAAAATTAGAAATTACAGATATTATTTTATATTTATTATTATTTCTTACCAATTGTGTTCAAATCCATATTTTTTAAATATAATAATGCTTCAGCATAAGGCACTTGAAGTATGGTAGCATTTTTAATATTTTTAAACTCATGATACAAGGGTAATGTTAAGTAGAATCTCAATGATTCAAAATCAGGAGCGGATAGCGATAAAGAGTCAACTGCACTGGCTAATGATGTCAATATCTAAAGAAAAATAATAATTACTTAGAACAGGGATATTCAACTTACGGTCCTTCTATCTAATATGGCCTAAAACGATAACATCCAAAGTTCTTTTGATTTTTATGTTGTAAAACAATTTAAACTGTCGATTAAGTTTTTTGTATATAATTATTATTAAATTAGATAAATGTTATTAAAAACTTATCACAGTTGTCGTTAACTAACCTGATGCCCACATAGTTTACTAATTAGTGAAACAAAATTAATGTCAAATATGTTATTAAATTAAATTATAATTATTATTTTTTACTTCTTAATTAAATATACATAATACTGTAATATTAATTGTATTTTTTATATAATTTTATTATGCATGCGGACCAAAAAATATTAATGTTCTCAGGTCAAAAATTAGGTAATTAGTTTTGTCTAAAATAAGTTATGATTGTTTAATGATTTAAGTGTAAATGTTAATTATCAGGTTTGTAGTTATTATCTGAAGTAAATGACATTTTACATGTGTCAACAATTAATTTTTTAAGAAATAATCGGCGTAATGCTACATTATTAATTAATTTTTACTTTAGTTATCAATATAATTAATAATTATAAATAAAATACTCTACAAACATGATGAATTTAATGTATTTATGCAAGAATTATATTTGTACGTAATATTCCAATAAAATAATTTTTATTTTTTTATTTTATTAATATTTTTTATTTTAAAATAATTAATAAAATTTAATTTATAACCTCTAATTATTTGTCTTTAAGTATCAATATTTGTAAAATAAATATATATACATATATATATAATCCATTATCTAAAAAAGTAGAAGAACCCTGATTTAATATAATATATAAAATCATAAATTAATATTTACCAAATCATTCAATGATGTACTGCGTACATGACTAATTACATCAAAACACCGTTCAGCAAGATCAAAATCTATCCCATGATTATTCTCTGAACAAGTATAATGACTATCATTCAACATTAAAAATGATCCGTTTAAACATGACAAACTGCTCATTACAACTTCAACAAACCTATTACCATCAAAATAAAATATAACTATTATAATTATAATGTAAATATCATATAATACATATAAAAAAAAATACATACATCATTCGTTCTAGATCAACAGGATTGTCTGGTTGTATAGCTGATAAGTTTATAGCATCAGACAATTTTAGAGTCCAAATTTGAGAACTTGGTTGTATTACTCGATAATCATCTGGAGGGATCTCATTCTATAACATAATATTTATCTAAGAACTCTTGGAACAATTAATATTAATAAAATGCAACAAAAATACCGTTTTATGAGTAACTTTAACAAAACATTGATCACCTCCTGCAAAAATACTCTTAACAATATACTGCTTATTTGTTTCTATCATAGACATTCCAGAAGGTGATAACCAAGGCCCTAATACTAACTGTGGTGTATTTGAATTAACCGATGCTTTTGTACCTAATTGACCAACACCACCAAGTCCAAATGAGTAAACACGGCCTCTTGAAGGTACTAAAGTTAATGTATGTCTCCTTTAGATTATAAAAAACTTAAATAAGTGGAAATTATTATTAAGTATTATATTAAAGTATATTACCGTCCACAAGTCACTTGAGTTACAGTACTGCCCATGAGCTCAATTATTTTTCTAGGAACAATTTCATTTGAAAAAGAACCATGACCTAATTGACCATACATTCCAGCACCACATGTAAATACACCACCATCCTAAATAATCAGAATACAAAATTATGATTTTTAAAAATAATTATTCAAATTAGTATAAGTAATTACACTAGTTAGGAATACTGAGAAATCTTCTCCGCCAGTAATATATTTAACTTTAACATTACGTATAGTTTTTAATTGTACAGGTAATGATGCGTTAGTTTGATTGTTCAATCCTAATTGTCCAAAATCATTTTTACCCCAACTGAAAACAGCACCTAATAAGGATAAGAAGTATCGAGTAGTATTAGATTACAACTCAACATTTCATTTCATTCACTAATTAATCTTACCTGATTTTGATACAACAAAACTATGATATCCACCACAAGCAATAAATGAAATTGGCAAACCAAGTAGTGATTTAACTAGTTTTGGCTTTGATACATTAACAGAACCTAAACCAAGGCCTAATTGTCCATATTCATTGGAGCCCCAAGTATATAATTCTCCATCTATACAATGTTTAATGAATGTGTACCATCATATTATATAAATAAAATATGCATTCTTTTTAATATTAAAGAATAATAATTATGGTCATTAGTCCAATTTAATTAAAATATATTTATAGAAAATAAATAATTAAATGTATGAAATATTAAAAAAAAAAAATCACTTACGATTTGTTAGAGCCATACTATGTTTATACCCACAACTAATTTGAACTAATAGCATACTGGCTAATGATTTAACAATTTTTGGTTTATATTGAATTCCTATTTCACTTTCAAGTCCTAAATTTCATAATAAAATCAGACACACTCATTTTAATTTATGATAAATATATGATAAACTCTAAAATTTACCTAATTGACCACAGGAGTCAGAACCCCAGGTATATAACTGCCCCCATTCGTTCAGTGCCATGGAATGAACTTCACCACATGCTACATTTGTCATCACCAAGGAATCAACGCTTGTAATTTGTTCTACAATTTAAGAAATTATTTATTCCAGAATTCAAATGGACAGATTAAAACATTTAAAAAAAAAAAAAATCATACGTAGTTTGGTCCTAGGTCCTTCATGTCCTAACTGGCCAAAATCATTACTACCACAAGTATATAATTTACCATCTTCAGTGACAGCTAATGTATGATTCTTTCCACATGCCACTAAAATATATATAAAATATATAATAATTTCATTTGTAACCGTTAGATAATAATACATACCCGATTTAATGTTATTTATACTATCAAAATTAGTTATCTCTTCTGGACTGAGAATATGATTTTCTTCAATACCACCAAGACCAAGTTCTCCGTTAACTGTGTTACCCCAACAAAACATGGTTAAGCTTCTGTATATTTGATTTTCATCACTGTTTTGAATTGTTTCGAAATCCTGTAATAAAAAGTTTAAATAAATAATATCCACAGTTTATTGACTATATTATATTGCATAAAAACTAAACACGTACAAAACTACAAAGTGCATTATATAAATTTACATCATACGAATATTAATGTTTTTATATTTATGAATAAAAACCTTACCATAATTTAAAAGACTTTATCATTACTGTATTAGGTTATTAAAAATCATCTAATTAAAATTATTTAATTTTCTATGTAATTTCAACGTTGAAATTTTGAAATATGGTTCAAATGATTATTGTTAATTACTCACCAAAAAATTTAAAAGCAAATGAGTTCAATATAATCTTTAAAATAACGTTGTAAGCACGTCATATCCAAAAAACATTTTTAATAAATAAAAGTTAAGATAACAGTGAAAAACAAAAAACAAGATCGTAAAATATAAACAGCCTGCAGCAGTAGTTGTAGCAGCTGTTGGATATTGTGTGATAGAGATTGAATTCCAAAGAGAATAGAAAATAAATATAGTGATAAGAGAACAAACCTTTTGGATTTAAAAATACATTAATATTTGATTGCTATAAATCTATAATAATAAAATATAATTTTTGTAAGTACTATTCTTCAGAATATACTAATGTTTATAATATTTTTTATTTAATATTATGAATTTCCAACGAATAAAAATAATTTAAAGTACGACACATTTATGAAATAAAGTTGATAGTTCTTAAGTATAAATTAATATTTCCTATAGTGTACCTACTATGGATACTTTGGCTGAGGAAGTTACAACAGTTATGTAATATTATTTCAACTATAAATTATTAAACTTAATTTTTTGATTTTTCCGAATAACTAAATTTATAATTTATTATATAAAATTTATTGCTGAATGTGATTAAAATATAATTATTAGTAAAGGTAGGTACTTATTAAGAGTTTTTTTTTTAAATATTGAAAGTTTATAATTTCCACATCACTAAATTCGATCACGAATTGTTAAGTACCTATCTTAAATATTTAAAATTTAAAGGATTTATAAATTATAATATTTATTTATACCTATTACCTACTAGTTCCAATATTTGTCTCTTTGTCAGCGATGTCATGTGTTATCTTATTTAATAAAATTATTATATTATGACAATATGACATTGATTATAAACTATAGGGTAATAAAGAATAAACATTACGTAACAATCTATAACAATATTGACACATTAACCTTTGTAGCTACAAGGAGCAAAGACAGTTAAAGAGGAGAACAGGCGAATAGGATCTGAGTAATTAGTTTTTATATATTGTGCGACGTTTATTTTACAGATCATCCTTTTCTTAAGAATAATAATTATAAAATTTAGGCGCACAAAGCACAAATAAAATTTGTAAAAGACCAAGTAGGTATTATTATGGAAATATAATAAAATATTACATGTTATAATATCGATCAACGTGACAGTGTACCACTTATATATTTTATTGAAGGCTTATTTACATTATATAAAATATACAAGGATTTTAATATTGAAAATTGAAAACATAATAAAAATATAATAAACCAAATAATACAAAATACAGTGTAGACCTCGAAATATAATTTTATAATGTTCAATTATTATTATTTATTTTTATTATTTTTAATTATAATAATATATTCAGGTACAAACCTTTACAGACGACAAGCCATATTATATAGGTTGGTGTATTTATACTTACGCATAAAAATCTTCATTGTGCACACGTGTCTTTTTGTATTAATATATTAATTATTGTTATTCTTTTACGCCTTTATATTATTAGATCGATTTATTGTTATTTTTAACGGTTAAATTCATATGATATTATACATTTTATACTTATTTTAACTTTTTTATTTATTAATACGTTGCAAAAATAATATAAAGAATGAATATTATAAAATATAATTCCAAATAATATTATATACGTCTATAAATAAGTTTGAAAGTATCTTAGTATAACTATTTTCTATATTATATATATACGTATAGATAGTTATTCATTTTTCCAACAGGATATAAATTCGATACAAATTTTTAAAGCTTTATAAAATGAAATTGTTAAATAAGGCGTAATGTCGGTAAAGATCAATTATTTTTTTAGACACATCTTATATTAGTTTATGTATACAAATACAATATAATATTACATAATATATTTAAATATTTTCTCTGTAATAAATTATTGTCTAATAGGTACTATCATTATTAATTATTATAAAATATTGATATCATAGAATTTAGTTAAAATGTACATTGATTCGAACATTTCATGGTATTTTTTTATTAAAATATTGTATTTATCAGTTATTTGTATCGGAATATTAACACGTGTAATTAATATTTTATCCTGTAAATTTTAATGAACTGTGCGTAAAGACTAAAGAATAAAGATACGATCGACATAATATAAATTATTATAATAGTGGAATAAAATTGAAATATGCGAATATAACATGCTATACCTACCTCACATTAGTCAATGCTTTTCAGTATGAATATACCTATACATTATAATCATTTTAGTTGGAAATAGGAATATATTCAAAGTCGACGGTATATTTCAAAATTCAAAGCGACTAAAGCCGGAATTTATTACCGACGTATTATAGGTATAAGTTGATGTATGGCCTAATATAGGTCAGCGTAATTTAAATGTTTAATAAACATAATATTATAATATTTTGCATAATAAAGTACGATAAAAATGTATATTTAAATATTTAATTTAAATTCATATATTATGTATTAATATATTATAGTGTACAATTTTTTTTATTAATGATTTCGCGTATAGAATACACACACCATTTCCGCGTGTAACGTTGTATGTATAAAAATATTATAAATGCATTAATATGATATTATCATTTGTCGGCAAAAGTTACGCTATCGGGTGGAAAAAATGGAAACAAGCCTAATCGAAACGAATAGTTTTTCAAACGCGTCCGCTGAGTGGTTATGAAAGTAGGAACAACGCAATGAACTCTATTATTATTATTTTTTTTTTATTACAATGTCACGCGGGTTTCATCGGCCGTGAAACCGTACCTATAGTACGAGTACCACCGTCGACTTGGAAAACGAATATAAAATATTGTAATTTTTAATATTTTAATAATGGTTATCGTATTTTTGAAAATTAACGTCTGAATTAACAACGATGTATAAACGTATAATAATATTAATTATTCTTTAGTAATATATACATATTATATTATACATACACATTATAATTATGCAATAAAAATGACGAAAACCGGAACATTTGGTAAATACCTATACCTATAGTTATAGTCCATTTTAATAATCCATCAAAAATCATAATAATAATCATAAATCATGTAACAGCCAATAGTTATGTACTCGTGTAGTTATATTATTATAATAACATTCAAATCAATATATACAGGGTGTCTTACCTCTTACTACAATTTATTATGTAGTTTGTCCTAATTTGTTTAATTCTTCGCCGATGACTTTTTATCATTTGATTACAAATCTTTTTGACATCATATTTTTGGTAAACTGTTACTGAAAATGCTAAGAAGTAAAAAACATAGGTATAGCATTTATGTATTTTATTGTTTAATCTTATAGTTATTGCCTAATGCCTAATGGTGTTAGAGAACGCGTACAACGTATCAATCTTAAAAGAAACTATTTATTTTTTTTATGAATCATTAAAAAACATTAAGTACCAATATTTAATTAAATTTTGTAATCTTTTAAAGTTAATTTATCGAAAGATAAGATAATAAGATTTTTCATTATAAATGTACAATGCATAAATAGGTTAATATTTATTATATATTTGTAGGCTTTTTATAATTAAAAAAAAAACCATGAAAATTATATTTATAATTAAAAAATAATAATAGGTATAGGTACAATTGTGAAACATAATTAAATGTATTTGTATAAATATGATTTATTTTGTGTTCGTGTAAATGTACCTACTATATTTAGTATATACATTATACACATGTAATGTTTTATAAGTCATAAATCATAATAAATAAAATATAAAGGAAAAAATATTGATTAAAATAAATAACAAAATGATGAGATGAACACCTTTATAGATTATAATAATTAACAGGAATAATTTAGTAGTTTATAAATCGTATGATCTTTAATATTATTATTTAATAAAAATATTATTGTATATCATCTTATTATTTTATATAAAATATTTATGCTTTTGAAAAATAGAACGTGGTTTTTTTTTAACATCAATAATATTGGTATATACAATATACTAAAATAAGTTTTTTTATTCCCTCCAAAACTTTTTGACGAAATTCACTTTCCTTCGTTTTTATTACATTTATTTTTTTATTTTTATTACCAATACTTTGAAAATTTAATTATTTTTTGTAATATCTCTTATTTCATGGTTATGTCGTTTGATTATTTCAGGAAAATCTATAGACAATAAATACTTTACTAGAAATTAATATATTTTTGATTTTACCTTAAAGTTAGATCACATTATATATGATATAATATATATATATATATATATTATATATATAATAAACATATCATGAACATACAGTGTTTTTAGTGTGGATAATGAAATATTTTTATAAAAATATATTTTTTATAATACCTAGTAGGGTTTTTTTTTATTAAATTTACCTAATTATATTTACTTACTAATTTACTACAGTGGCGGATTTAGGGGGGTTGCTTGGGAGCTGAAGAACCCACCGTTCCATTTTACTGAAATAATCAAACGACATAACCATTTCCATTAGAAATTATTAATAATTCCCCCTATGTAGGTAGTGATTTTTTTGTGGCTGCGACGTACACCGGTTGGTAACCAATGAACAATGCATGATATTGATGTAGGTACACTGGTTTTTCGTGATTTCGCCGTCAACAGTTTTCAGTGTTTTTATCATAAAACTTTTACCACAGAATAGAATTTCACTAATTATTAAAAGTTTTTAATTATTTCATAATTATTAGAAAAAAAATTAACGTAACAGTAACTATTCTAAAATTTTATTACGTAAGTATACGTGAACTGTGAAGGTGAACATCCAATAAAATGTTTAAGTCCCTAAATTCAATATTACCTGAGTTATATAGTGAAATATTGAAATTGACTATTAATCAAAATGCCAGTTACCATGAAAAATGTCGTATTTTCGTTAATTTTTGGTAGTCTTTCCTATACGGGAAAAGTTCAATTTAAAAAATTCGAAAAATAATCTAAATAAAGTACCAACTACATCCATCACGTTCATACCAGAAAATGATTGTTCTCATTGTACATAATATTATAATAATAGTAGTAAGGTTTCCTTAATAAGTATATTTTGAGGCCAGAGGCGGAACTACATATATACAAAGGCGGGTTTTTCCGCGGGCCT
>JAIUCT010000019.1:5258136-5268450 GCA_021307375.1 Tetraneura akinire | reverse complement strand
TTGTAACTAGTAATTATTTATAAAGTAATCTCCTATATTATATAGGTAATAATCTGTATTTATATAATTAATAGTTTTAATATTAGTAGTAATAAGTTTGTATATTTTCAAGGAATAAGTTAAAATGATAATTATTGTTATTACTATAACCATAGTTGATAGTTCAAACTTCTAGAGTATAAAATTTAAATTATTGGGGTAGGTGGGTGGGTCAATATAATTTAATTTTGCTCCACAAAAATGTATTAAACTCGGCGCCACTGTATTATATCGTTTAGTGAATCCAATCTCGAGAAATATTCGATTACGATTTGCGAATTGTATCGAATTTCAATATTAAACGTATATTATGATATTATATACTTTTGTGAATAATTGTTTACTATTTATTATAATAATTAGTACCTATACGTTCTAATGACTCATTATGGGTACTTAAATACTTAATACTTATACATCCGTAAATCGTAATCCGTAAAACAAGTAGGTGGTAAATAGTCGAAGGTTTACGTACGATCGGTGCATTCCGATTGTGTTTCCTATACTCGTGCTATATATAATATTTATATAGAGAATCCTTGAATTGCGCGGTTGTTGTATTTTATTTCGTTATAAAATACGCGTATATGGTATTTATATATACCGATATAATATACTTATCACAATAATATATTATAAGCGGCAATATCGAACGCGATTTCTTCATGTACATAATATGTAAATCATTTTTTTTTTCTATAAAGAAAACAATTTACGTGTTTATATCCTGACACACACACACACGCGGCCGTATGAACGTTTGTGACACGCTGGATTGTTCGTGTCAGAAAACGACTCGAAGCGACCAATACGTTATAAATTATAATATTATTATAACGTATACGTCGGAAAATTATTATAGGACTTATGGCGTGCATTTAATATTCATTTAACATTTTGTACATGTCATGTATAGTTATATACCTACATTTAAACTGATATTACGTTGTTTTGAAACACTTTTGGTGATAGACAAAAAAAAAAAAATCGTTCAAGGCGACGATTATACGTATTTAAATTAAATTCGACTTGTAGGAATGTACAAGACACAAGAGTATTTTAAATATTATATCATACATTTATACGAGACAATCAAATGCAACGTTATAACATACAATATAAGAATCTATATATGCCAATTTAGACGTTTGAACATTAATTCCAGTTTCCCATGACTTATATATAATACTCGTATATGTAATTATATTATTCGTTAAAAATGGATTATTATTCTTATTGTTTATTGAAATGACACAAACCCCAAGTTATAATTTTTAAAAATGAATGATTTCGATTTATTCCATATTATATTGTACACTTATCATCATAATAATATACATAATTTATTTAAATATTTCGTGATTATATGTAATATATATGCATCATTTTTACAGTAAAGATTATAAGAAGACATAATTTTATACATTTATAATTATTTAGTCCCCTTATATTAGATGATTCTCTGGTTAATTTATACTATATAAATATAAGAAATATATACGTATATTATGTATAACACGCGTTATAATTTGTTGGGTTAATATTTTTTTTTTATACTTTTTATATCAACCTTCCGTAATCACATTATCGTTTTCTATATAAAATAAATTGTAAATCTAATATTTATATAATAAAATAAAATTCGCAGTTCCGGTTTGTAAAATATTCCATTTCGTGTATGCGTGTGCATAATATACCTATTCAGAATGAATTTCATCCTGTTTAAGTTAGGTTGAAAGCGGTATATACCTATACGTATAATATGTAACCATCACGTGAATTTGTTGGTGTAAATTTAAATATTTTGTTTCATAAGTGTAGTGTGTAGGCTGCAGTTTGTATATAATATCGCATATGGTATATATAAGATATAACCATTATAAAAACGGTTTAGTATTTAGAAAAATATATAAATACTCGCAGAGAATATAAATTATATTCTATAAGCTAGAATGGCTAAAGTGTACATTTTTATACATTTATTATCATACATTATCTGTGTATACATCATATATATAATGTTAAAAGAACAACATATAACCTCTGATGTTTCTTAAACATCATAATATACGAAAAATACGTAAATATAAGGTTTTTGTAAAAAAAAAAAAAATATCACATATTTACATAATTCTATCATTATAACGTCTTATAATAACGATCGTGATATATCACATATGCAATCCAGGGTATGCCTGAATAACAATGATAAATGATTAGTATGAGATATGACGCGTGACTCTAATGTTGTGTAAAATAATACGGATTACATTTGTGTTTGGGCTTTGGGGAGAGTTAAAATCAATTTTTATACATGAACTAATGTTCGTTAATATTTTAAACGATTTCCGTGTGTGTTAAATCATAATATAATAATATATTTAAAGGCATTATAAAACAACTATATAATACAATTCATGGTTATAATAACTGTAGTACCGTTGTCGTATCTCGTATACTATTAATATATAATTATATATTTAGTTGTCCTTCTACGATTGGTCACAAGTATTTAATTTATTACGAATTTGATGTATAAAGTATACTTACTATATAGTTACTCTTACTATATTATAAATGAATAAAAAAATTCAAACGGATTCGAGTGTCGAGATAATATATGCGAGGAAAGCGAAAAAGTAAAAATTAATTTTTGAAAATAAATTTTTTGGATGAACAATTTTTTCAGAAATTTCAAAAAAAAAAATTTAATAAAGCTATTAGCTATAAAATTGTATATTTTAATAATAAATATTTATGATAATAACATAAGAAGGTCTGCATAAACATCTAAAAATTTCAAAATTTTAAATAACATTAAATAACCATATTTTTACATATTATAATTATTATAGATTTATAATAAATCATATTTTTCTTAAATTATAATTAGTACACATAAATGTTTTATACTTACAAGTTATAAACACTACATTTCCATTTATCCTTCGATTTTTTACAATTTTTATGAAATATAATTCTTGTTAAATGTTAGTACAGTTATATATTTATTACACATTTACACTGTATTATTTATGGAAGAAAAGAGATTTTAATGCCCGCACACACTCTTAAAATAACAATACACACGAATGCATAAATATAAAATATGTACTCATTACTTATGATGTTACGAGTAATAAAACATTAAACAAATACAATGTACGATTATACATATTATATATAAAACATTTTAATATATTTTAATAATGTGTTATAAGACCCTGTAAAGACTAAAATATTGAAATTTTTTCCATATGGTAAAAAAACATTGTATAGACTCTTATATGTAGGTATTATAATATGCTCGTATCTTGTATTAAATGTATTCTTGTTTAAGTACTATATTTGATTATTTGTTACGATTCTGTTATGTATACGAGATTAGGCGGGTACTAAAAACTTTTTAATACTATTTGAAAAATAATTAAAAATCTCGTATGTATAATATTGAGATTTATAAGTGTTTTGTAGTTTATGCATTGCGTTTACATAATATTTTGACTATTAGAAATAAACGTTTTTATTTTCATTTTTCCATTTCTAAATAATAATTATTTAAGTATAGAATAAAACAAAATATTCAGTTATCTTAATGTACCTACTCCTACAGTTATATCTTATATCTATAGTTTACCTTTACATATATAGGTAAAATCATTATGAATGATAATAATTTATTTATATATATTATAATCGTATTGTTCATTATAATATTATTAATCCAATATTATAAAATGAATAACTTAATTAATATTTTCAAATTATAATTTTCGACTATTTTTTTTTTTTTTTATCTTATCTTCGCGTTAGTAATATATAACTATATACACGACATTCCACAGAACTTTTCACTCGTGAGAATATCTTTATAAACTAAAAGTAAAAATAAAATAAAAGTTTTAAAGGTTTCGATTTCCACGCAGAAGGCTTTTTGTCTTCAACTTGCCGAAAGGGAACGTTCTATTATCGTCTCATCATTTTATTTTAACGGGCGCCAAGTATAAATGTCACTACAGAACAATAATGTGATTTACGATTTCGGTAGGATGACGAGAAGGGTCTTATATACATATATATTATATTATACACACACACACACACACACTACATCGGGTGGAAATATCGCGCGGAACACATAAAAGGCAAATGGACAAACGCCACCCTCCGTTGGTCCGTGCATTTTTTTCTCCCTATACCTTCTCACCGTCATCCCTTATATACAGTTTAAGGGTGGGAAAATCGTAAAATTTTCTCCAAAAGACTTCCAAAATAATAGCTTTATGTTTTACGAGCATCCACTGGTGCATGGATGTTGCACGTTTTTAGGATAAGAAACGGAAAACTGAAATAGTAATAAAAACGCGACCGGGTTATAAAAATACCAACACCTAAATATACGAAATATATAAACCTGTTTATAAATTCCTGGGACGTATATAAAGTATACCTATATATAGTTTGTATAATATTATGCATTATATATTATAAATATATCGTTCCAGTATTATCGAAATCTCGCACCGAATAAGATAATCGCGATATTAGCATTTTAATTTTAAAAGTCATTTTTTTTTCGATTTAGTTTTAATAATATTCATTGTTGCAAAAGTTATACGACTTATGAATAATAACAGCCCTTTGAGTTTTAACTATATTCATACTCGTGTATATTATAGGTAATATTTAAAATATAGAATATTACGAGTATTATATACGTTTAGGATAACAATACTTTTTTTTTATTTAATATTATTAGGTATAGAATTATACTTTTTTAAATCTAGTCGATATTTATTTTTTCAAATCAATAAACTTTAAAACAAATTACAATTACGAGTATTGGATTTATCATTTATGTATAAATTGATGTATGTATTATGTCGGCTTATCGTTCAGTGATAATTTTTTCAATTTAATGTATCGTGTAATATATTATTGGATTATACTCGTTTGTACGAGTAAGACAAAGTATATTGTGATTATAATATACTCGTATATAATATTTTATATTATTAATTATTATAGACATAATTATATGAATTAAGTATGTTGATTTTACTTATACGTGTATTTTACATCTCATTTAATAGTAATATATCAGACAATTATTATTAATCATTCTATATAAATATATAGGTAATGTATTTAATTATAGAACCAAAAAGAGAAAATAATCTATATTTAATATAATCGTTTAAATTGTCAGTCTTGATCATCCATATATTGGATACGTTATTGTGCATAGACATTTTATACGATATATATTAAGTACATTCAGGTGGAATCACAATTCATGCTCATGATCAAAAAATAGTAATATAGATTTAAAAATATTACACTCGCGTGGAATGTAAAAAACGTCTCGTGGTGTGAATATATAAAGCGATGCTTTTATATATCTTTATTATTTCATTCATATAATATTATAATATTGTTAATTATAAATATAAACTAGGTATATTATTAATTATTATATGTTGTTTTTTATTATACTAAAAAAGTAAAAATAGTGTCGAAAATAACCAAAACGAGTTGAATGTGCGGACAAATTTTATAATATGGTCGTTTTGTTACCAGTTGGACTATTTAAAGTAAACACGTTAAAGTTTTTCTGTTATAATATATTAATTAAATTATATATTATTGTATATTTATTATATAACATTTACTAGTATTAATTTTTTTTTATGCAAAAATTGTATTTTAATTATGTACACATTTAAACTATATTGTGGTCACGTAATCTGCAATATTCGAATCTGATAACTATATTTTTGATTATAGAGGTTTAAATTTTCGTCATACATTTTTATTTTGCGTGTTAATATCAATCTATCTATAATAGTATAATATATATATATTATATAATGTATATTATATAAGTTATTTATTATAATTTTAATAATCTATTAATTCTTGGTATATAAAATATACATATAATATTTAGATTGAATAATTATAACATATTTGTGTTTAATAGCCTATACCTACTATGTCGTGTCCATAATAATAGTATTATTGAACAATCAAATATTATGTTATGCTATAATGCACAGCACTTATATAATATTAAAATATTGTGTTCTTAATTTTAATGTCTTATTCGTTTTGTATAAATAATACCCATACGTTCATATCCTAAGAAATAATAGTATTAGTATATATTATTATATTAATAGGCGAAACAAATATTTTAAATAAACATTACAATACGTCTTATATACTGTCGTCTGATGTCGATCATATTTTTTATTATTGCGTTTCTTATTGCGGTATTTGTTTTTTCGAACTTGTATAGAATAGTCGTGTAAAACGAGTTTTAGTTATTAGTTATTATAATATTATTGAATATTTGAATAACATATTTTTTATTTAATATGCATGATGTATTATAATAAATACGTATAATATAATGCATAATGTTACAATGTATTTATCTACATTGTATTCCAATTGTGTATACATATAAGCTTTGCATAAATACCTAACCTATATTTATTATTTAATTATATTATAATTATAACGTAATCATATATTATATATTATTAAATTGTATTGTTACATAACACAACATTGAACATTAACGAGTTAAAAATTAAAAATAAGTTATATAATTAATAATGGTATCTTTTCGTCAATAATTAATAAATTTAAACTAATTGAGTATATTATTTTTTAGATTTATTTAACTGCTGACGTATTAATTCCCCCAAATACCATTTTATACGGTTAAGATATCAAAAATTAAGATGAAATTGCAAATTATTGTAATTTTATTTTTATTGGTGAAGAAATAATAATATAATTTTATATAAAAAAAAAATAATATTGCAAATTTTATTTTTAATTAACCAAGGTAAAAAGAAGAATATATTATTAAACAACTTTTAATTTCATTATTATTAATCATTACTATTTTAAAATCAATTTATCAAGTTAACTCGCAGATCAGACTTGATTTATAATTCATTTTTTTTTGTTAAAATTTCAAAACTCGTTATTGCATCGGTACGAGTATATTTAGATTCCTCAGCGTTATCAGTAATATTAATTATTATTATAATATGCAGTATTATGTTTAAAAATTGCACAATATACCTAGTATAACTGTCATTATTGACGAATTATTCTTATAATGTAAAAAACGAATTTTGTAGAAATACTCACCTGTATTATGATATTAACTTATTCTGAAGTCTAAAAATATGCCTGTATGTTGTTTAATATAATATTATTATTATTATTGTGAATTGTGATATAAATACTTTTTATCGCAGTGTACTAATAATTTATAGTGTGTATTTTATACTTATTTGTGATACGCGTATAGAAAAAAAAAACTGTCATAGTAATAAAATATTATTTTCGATATATTGTGTAAACCGTGTTATAATAAGGAGGTAGGTATGCCGAATTGTTTTCGATAGTTTTGAAATCGGTCACGAAACCTTGGATGGAAAAAACAACGAAAATTTCATTATGATTTATAAACCAGTTTCTTCCCTAGCCGGCCGAGAAAAGGATACGATTAGAAATATATCTAATATTATATGATAATATTATGGTAAAAACACGATGCTCGTGTTAGGAGGAAATCACAGGATAGCCAGGAAAATACTTAAATCCATACCACGCGCTCGTCAAAGTGAAAAGAACAAAATAAAATAAACATCACTATAGTGAACGCATTATCGCGTTATTTCGACGTCGTCACTATCACGCTGTCCTTGACATTGACAATTTACGAACCTATAACATTTATATACATGTATAACACACATGGATATTATATTAATAAAACATAATAATAATATTATTATTATTTGTGTACCACTACCTAGGTTCGGGGTAATAGGAACTTCTATACTCACGCTATTCATTTATATAGTACGAGAGTACCTATATTATAATATATCCATTATTATTATGTTTATAATATAAAAATTACGATAATAACAATAAAACGTACACGCATAAATAACGATATCAATTGTCTCAAGGACTCTACGGTATGGTTGGGCTGAGTGCAGGAAGTCCATTGAAATTTTTAGCGGACGTTTGTTGAACCGCTACCGTGTGTATGGTATATATAGTCCATATAATACATCGTCGTTCCTCGTAATTGCCCCGCGGACACGACCCGCGTGCGTCATTATAATGCACGTCGATTGTATTCTTTATTTCAAATATTATTCTTTGCAATTACATATTTTGCTTGATTTGTATTGATTTGACTTCCTCGACATGACATACAATAAAATATACTTATAATTTTATCTCGCGCAGGAGTTTCATTATCTCATTATGAGTGAATTTAACTTTATATTATATTGTACCTATTTTTTGTACTGCTATGATTATAAAAACTTAGCACTTCAAAAACGCCAAAATGATAAATTATCAAAATTTACGCAAAATAAATGGTTTTGTATTGTAAAACGATGGAACAAAAATTTAATTAAGACTAATAATATTGTTTTTTAGTTAATAATGTATTAATGTTAATCACTGCAGGTTGTATTTTTAAAAATAATATAACATTAAAATTGTTTTATGGCGGGATAATTATTAAGTATACTAATTAAAATAATATATAAGTATTAAATTTTAAATACGATTTAAGCTGTCAAAAAAAAGTTATTCGGATTAAAAGTGTAAAAACGTTCCTTATATTATTAAAAATTGAAATAAATATAACCTTCAAACTTATCGATAAATCCAAATTATTCGATGATGATGTCTCAGATGCACGTTTGAAATCCAATATTATATTATTATATACATAGAGATTATAATATAAACGAATATATTTTACAATACCTTAACAATATTTGAATCACCCTTTAGGTATATATAATAAAAATATGCTATCTATAATAGGAAATGATTTATAAAAATGTGAATGGAAAATAAAAATGTAACTATGAGTATAATAATTATTGAACCGACAAAATATTCATTGTCACGAACGTTTTAAATTAAAATCCAACACTTATTATATATTTTAATAAATCTATTCGTTGCCTCTCTAAATTGTTTCCAATTGCGTAGTGTAAATGTTTTGTATATTTATTGTATTTGTAATGTTCATTAGTTCATTACTAAACTTATTTTTCGTTCATTTTAAATTTTTAATTGAACTCTGTTGATTTTACTAAACTGTAAATTAATTATAAATGATAGTTACTCTGATAATAATTTTCGGAAAGTAACTTATTAATTATATGTTACATACAAACAGTATACATAACTGTACAGCGTACACAGATATTACGTTTTATACGTTATATTCTTGCTTATTTCGTTATTTGTATTTTGACACGAACCCATCGTCGTGATCGTCTTGTACGTATATTATAATTATTATTATAATTTCCAAACTAGGATTACAAACATTAAAAAGCATGTAGTAATTTCTGGTCAGAAAAAAAAATATATAGGCCTCTACGCATTTCTCAAAACAAGTCGTCCTGCAAAAATAAAAAAAATAATATACAATTATAGATTATCACATATAATACAATATTATTGTTTATAATTTCATTATTATACCTTCATCTATATAATATACATTATTTATTCAAAATTAAATATTGATATAATTAAGTTTTATGTGTGTTCAATATTATTAATTATTATTATTATCTATAGGTACCGATCGTTTGAGCATGTGCATACAAAATAATGATAATATCGTTTAAGTAGTATTTTTTACACGTGTGAGCTAAACGTAAACCGTACGTTACATAATTGTTATTATTATTTTTTTTTTTAACTGGTGAGGGGCAATACTTTCAATAAATTTCTGTAAAATATAATCTTACTCCCAGTGAAATATTGTAAAATTTAAGTCCAATATCATTTTATGATATTATAATATTATTACAATATATATATCAGCCCGGGTATAATAATATAATTATATTATTATAGTTATATATACCGACTATGGTACCAAAAACTTCCTTTGGGTTTCACGAGGACGTGTCGGTACGTCCAAAACCCTCTTCTATATTATTATATTCATTATAGATATATTATTTGAATTTCGTCCGGCATTATATCACAAAATATGAGCAATATAATATAATATTATGAGTACAACAGTCATTTCCACGTTATTACGCGATTTATTATTACTTATTATTATCTTTGTTGTTTTTTTTATCATATATTCGTCGCGTCCTTGGACGGTATAAGATTCAAATTCGAAAAACGACGACAATATTATTATTATTATTATTATTATTATTATTATTATTATTATTATTA
>JAIUCT010000019.1:5241735-5258126 GCA_021307375.1 Tetraneura akinire | reverse complement strand
TATTATTATTATTATTATTATTATTATTATTATTATTATTATTATTAATCTAATATATGCATGTTATTTCGGTTGTATATGTATATAATATCTATGATATTTCTAAATATTTTAATTTCCATCTTAACACTCATACATTTGCATACCTATATTGTGTAATTTCAGATTATATAGTGTTATAATAATTGTCTAAGCATATAACACTTATGCTTTTACAACGATTATTTATTATTTTTCAAAAAAAATATGAATCGCGCGTAAAACGTTATCGACTCAAACGCGGTATAGAACATCCTGTTTACCGGTAGGTATTTTTCCGGTAAACTGAATTTGCATAATATGTCTAGTTATGAGAGCCGGAAAGGCACGTGCGCGTTAAACCGGCGAGGTTATACACGCCCGCGCGAAATTATCCACGGTTTTTCGAAGTTTTTCAACGCCCCCGTTTATCGTCTATATACGAGTCGAGTATATAAATAAAGATAAATGATGAATTAATTAATGATTATATTGTCGATAATGTTAATCACCAGCTATAAATTTAATTTTATAACCTTTTTTTTTGTTTTTTTACAATCGTATGTAATATATATGTTATTATATTCTTTGTACGCCGCATACATAATTATTATAATATTCTTGCAAAATAAATGCAATCTACTCGTATCCATTTCCGTATATATTATAAATTCATAAAAAAATTCCTTGGTGGATTTACATAGTTTATTATGATAATTTTTTTCTCACGTCAACCGAAAAAAATTTTAAAAGACGTTTCCTGGTATATTAACTATAAAACATAAATGTAATTCATTAACTGCGGTAACATAATACCAACATCATATAGGTATATAGAAGTTAAATAAAATTTAATTAATTATACATGTATAAAAACATAAAAATATAATGTATAAAGACAACCATCACGCAACAGGCCAACGGATTAACAGATTTATTTATAAAAAAAAAAAAGTAACTTTATATCGAATATTAAATTATTACTATACGAGTTATTACTATGTTATCATTTAGATCATTAGAGGTTTACTTAATAATTAGGTTGTGGAATTTATAAACGGATAAATTTGGATAATATTTGTATTTAAATCTCAACACGAAGAACCAAAAAAAGAGTTTGAATTTAAATTTAATTTATTTTTAATAGAAAATGTTAAGTAAAGCTCAAAAAATTAATTTTTACATTTAACTAATATAGGACTACACTTTAGACATTTGACGTCGAACGAAATAATATAGTAGCGAGATGTTTGTAACAAATGCGTGGCCTAGGTATGCAATAATAAAATAACAAATTGTCTCGTCATATAGCCTTTAACTTTAGTGTAAATATTTAATTTAAAGAATCGTTATCTTGTTCATGTCGTTAACAAAAACTAACAGTTAAATACATTACGTATTATCCTTGAACGTAATTCCGTAATTATGTATCATTATACATATAATAATGAATTAACGTAACACTCGAAATTGGAGGTTTTTATAGATTTTAATTAAATGTAATATAAATCAAGAATTAATTTAATAAATAAGTACTATATATAATAATATATAGTAATAATCCGCAATTAATTTGATGATTTTGATTTTGATTAGCTACTCTAGAAAAGTATATAAATATGTAAAATTTTATTTTACAAGGACGGTATATTTATAGTGTGAATAGTAGAAATTAATAAATTATTATTGTTATTTGGTTTTGTTATGACAAGTATTTCTCGTTCTTATGATATAACAAATAATATAATATTAATCTTCGTTCTTCCTCTTTCTAATTACGAATATTGTTCTTATAGAAAGGTCATAATATTATGGTATTCCTTTTACAGTTTTAATATATTTTCGTACTTAACATAATATTGTTTATTTACACAGCACCAATTAAGTTGAATAAGTAGGTTAGGAGTTGAGTACCTATACATAATCGTAAAATCGATAAATATAATTATACCAAGACCGTAGTTAATTGGTATTATTATTAAAAAAATCAATTAAAAAGATACACTATAAATAATAATAATTTATAATTAAAATTTGATAATGAAAAGAAAAGTTTAATGTAAAATGTTTAAATAATAATAAAAAAAATTAATACTTAATAACCAAGAAGAAATCTATAAAATTAACGATTTTCTGCTGTATTTCATTCTCAGAAAATGTAATGAACGTGGTATAAGATCCACGAATTTTATTAATAAATAACTATACTGAATACCCCGCTCTTAGAATTTTTAGAGAAATACAGTCTTACTCGGTTGTACCTTTAAGATAATATAGATTTTATGAATTAATTACGGACAGCATAAGTCATTGTGATAAGAGTAGTTTGTAAATATAAAAATTTTATACCCATTTTAGAATTGTACTTATGATTTGGCACTGTAGAAATTAAGAGGGGAAATTAGAAAATTTCTCTGGCACTAGATAGTAGATAGGCACAGAAAGCATATAGAGATTAACAACAAGTACGCCTATGTAAGGTGACAAATTTCTTATTGATCAAATCGTTATTTATAAAATTAGAATATAATTAGATCGTCGTAATTTGGATTGATACATTATACGCGTGTCAGAAGGATTTACTGAAGTTTCCGTTTCGGAACATATTTCAACGTTCCCATCGTTTCGGCGATTAATAAAATCGGATTTATCTTTTATGTTTAATAGTTGTCTAAGTATATATTGTACTGTACGCGAATCGCAAATATACTTGGCCCCGAACGATGGCGTGGGAAAAATGTCTTTGCACGACAAACTGCGGAAACGTGATAAAAGATTGAAAACTTTTAGAACTCGTTTGATATTTTATTTTAGTTTTATTCACGTCATATACAATATATATAGATGGTTTTCGGTATTGATATATACGATATAAAGTGTCGTATTGTTGGTTAAGTTGGTTTGGAAAAAACTATTTTTTACACGCTTATGGTATATAATACCGCGATACGCGTTTTCGAAAACTATTTGTTCACTTTTATAAGTGTTCGATTGAAGTGAAGTTCAATAATGCGTGTCAAATTTATTAGGGTCCAGTGTAAAATGATATGTATACCAATATACAATTTATAAAAAGGTTAGGTTAGGTTATTTATACATATCAAATATAATATATATTTATATACGTATAGAAGTATATGGTTTAAAAACGAATGGACTATATGAAATTATTAACTAATGTAAGAAACATAGAAAACTATATCATAAAAATATATGAAAAATACACGTACTCTAAAATTATTTAAGTATTTAATATTATATTTTAATGGTGTTATTTAAAAGGTACGAGTTTGACGTTTTATAAGATAAAATTAGACACCTAAACTCTATTTAAAATAATAAATTAATATATGATTTATAAAATTTTCCATGAACTATTGGAATTTTTATTTTTTTAGTTTGACATTAAATTTTTCATACATAGACGTACGTCAAATATGATCAAAGTATGATCAAAGTATTACAAGAATAACAGTCGAAGGAATCTATGCCAATTTTGTAACATTAATCGATTTGTATATTGTATTAATATCATCATACACGTCATTAACGAGCAGCCAGCAGCAGTCATCCAACGAATAACTGCAAGACAATTTTACAATTTATATTATACACTTTCGGCGTGGCAATAATTGTAATATATGAATAATAAACCGATTGTTATCCGATTTGTTATCGTATATAGTTATTTAAACTAGATTAACTATAACAATTATTATGTTCTGATTGCACCATGTATGTATTATTGATGATAAGAATTGAATTTCTATGGGTTACATAAATAATTTCTGCAGTATATAATAGAGCAATTGTTTAGAAACGTAACGTCACTCGGAGTTGCTAAATGTTAACATTCATGTTAAGTGCTATTGGTTTGTCAACTATATATAACAAATCTATATTATAATACTATAATATTATTGCATTCGTTTAGTTATCATTGGAGTGATATAAAAATAGACATTTCCAACTATTATCAGTTTTTATACATTTTATGAATAATATATTAATGTTATAATAGTGATATTAATATTTGTTTTTTTATAATTTACAACATATTATGCACTATACAGCTAGGTTATGTCCCAATTTCATATATTATGATGATTTTCCAATCTATAATAATATAATATCAATTTTAAATATTATTATTTTATATTATACAAATTAATTATATATTAATTCATGTTATGAATTAAATTTATACTAGGTATACTTTCCGTAAACTAAAATGAACATTTATAATCAATATGTATAAAATTCATGTTTCCACTTAAAAAACAGGTTAAAAAATATTTTTACTTACCGTGTGAAAAATTTACGATAAGAAAAAAAATCAAGCCGTGATGATATTGTATAATATTAATGATGGAGTTTTGAAATAAAAATAAATAATACCACAAAATAATAACATTCAGATTCATTCGATAAAAAAATGTGAGTAACATTGATTCGTATTTTTTTTCTATCAGGAAATTATAGTTAATAGAATCTGTATTGTTAAAAAATGTAAATAGATGCTAAACGTAATCGTCAAGGATAAAAATGATACCATAATAAAATTGGTAATTACCATAATTGATTTTATTTGCAACTCAACTTTAACGCAGTACTTTGCAATTGCTACGCGGTAAGTTTAAAACGCAAAATTCTAAAATAATTTTTTATGTTTAACTTAAGATAGTTTTGATCGTCGTTTGCGACAATTTTTTTTTTTATTTCGCTATCGGTATGATGTGTGAATAATTAACTATATCAACTGTACATAATATAATATGTATCATGATTCATGAAATCCACCGCGGTCGTCTAAGACACTATAAAATCGTGAAAGTTTAGTGTGCATATACGCGTTTTATAACAGATGTAAATAAAAATAATAATTAATTAAATTTGTCAAGAGATATGAGATTTCAAACGAAGGTTGAAACTATTGGTTGTTTATTTATTTTTTATAATATGTTTTCTATTCGATAATATTTCCAAAACGGTACCGTTTGAACCGGTTGTCGTATTTGTGCATTTAAGTATAATATATTTAAATCATAATATAATATATTTAAATTATAATTTCTGTGCGTGTTATATTTTTACAATATTCAAATAATCAGGTCTCGTATAATTATAAAATATATTATTTAGTCGAATTTACCGCTTTACAAATAAATCAAAATAATGAGCGGTTAGGTTAAAATCAAAACGAATCGAATTCGGTGAATCATCGTCCGTTTGTTATTGAAAAAAAAAAAACAATTTAATCTATTTTTTTTTTTTTTTTACTATACTGGTAATAATAATAATAATAATAATAATATTATTATTACCTGTATACAACCAAACGAATCGTTTTAAAATACAGGTAAATATAATAAATATGATTAATACGCACGTATATATAAAACGCGAAGTTGAAAAAAAAAAATACTCATTTGGAGAAGGCGACGTGTCGCAATATCGTTAAGTGAAATATATTATATATATATAGAATTGCAGAAAATAATTAACAAGACCGTTGACCATAAATATTGTATTATAATTATATAACTTAGTAGGCATATATTTTATAATTTGTTAATCGTGTATTGTGCAGGATCATCGTCGTAATCGTTTCGGTCGCATTAGTATATAACATCATAATAATTATTACATTTTTGTTATTGCCTAATATAATATTAAAACAATATATTTTTATAATCGCAGTAACATATGCGTGTACACAATAAGGTGAATTCTTTATTTTTTTATTTTTTGTTTTTTTTTTTTGTTTTTGAATATAATGGAATAATTATAACGAGAAGGGAGAATACTCGAAATATATAATCAAATTATTATAATTATTAGGTACGAATTTACAATTAAACGTTTTAAACGACTCTCAAAATGAAATTGTACCTATATAATGATGAATTTGTTCTGGAATTACATGTTTTTACAGGTATTTGTATAGTAGGTATTACTCGGAGAATAGATAAAGGAATTTTATTCAAATAACACTTTCTGTCTCGAAATCTTATCAATCGTTTAATGATAATTAATAAATACTCGTATTATAATATATTGCGTATATATTCTTATTCTATTATTAGTATTGATTTACTAAAAATTGTGAATTATAAAATGATCGTATAGTCCGTAGATTAATGATAATAACATTCGAGTATTATTATTTTATAATAATAAATTTATCATATTATGTATCTACCTACTTATCTATGTTCGTATCAAAAAATAATCACGACGAGTATAATTATAATATTATGTACCAACTACCAAGTAATAGCAGTACATAGTGTTTTGATTAGCCTGCATTATATTAATTGAATATGTCGTATTTAAAAACTAGAAATTTGAATAGTCGATAAATAAATTAAAATTAAATGCAATATCAATGCGTTGTGATCAATATACGATATTTCTCTATTTTGAAAGTGAAGTGATCACGCACTGGAAAATAAAACCAAATTAGTAAAAACCATAAAAATATTTTGAAAAAAAACAAATCTTAATAACAGGAGTGTAAAGTGTAATCAGTATGATAATAATTTGTGTTTTTTATTTAGACCATATAGAAACTTATAATATTTTACGTTCGAATTTAAGTATAAGTATAGTTAATTAATTTTATTACGAGCATGAAACTATATAAACCTAATTATTTTTGTTTACGGTAAAAAAAAAAAAAAAAAAAAAAAATACCATAAAGATAACATTATATACAGGATAATTCGTTTATCCATCAAGTACAAAAATATTTCTTGGTCAATGTAATAATAATTATTCATGAAATGAGTTCGAATTCGTTTTTTCATTAATTTCAAAGGGAAATTACGTACTGTTTATAAATTACCACCATTTATTTATCAACTATAATATTTATACGTATAAGACAGAACAGACATGGAAACACGTCATTTTATACATTGCACGTCGATGAAGATGGAGAAACGATCACTCTGTATGCACATTACAATGGGCCTATTATATACATTACGATCAGTATGCATTAGCGTGTATCCCTCGCGCCCATCGGTGCATATACAGGACGAGTGCATTTGATAATACAAAAATTAAATCGTATAATATATAGGTAACAATAATATTATTATGCACTCATTACGATTTACGAAACGGAACGATTGCCTCTCGTCAAAAAATACACAGTTATGATGAGCATATATAAAAATATGTCTAAACAAGACGTGTACATTATATTATTAATACAACTGAGTGTAATTGTAAATATAATATTCAATACTGTATTATTATATAACCAACTTTTTATTTATTTTAAATAAATCTGTGACGTATAAGGCGAATAAGATGAATCGATAAATTATTATAACAAATAATGTTCTGTTTATATAGTTAGATAGAAAAATATTAGTTTAGATATTAGTTGTTAGAGAGAAAAATACCAACGAAAGTATTGGTTTTTTTTTTAAAATTCGTATGGAATTGAAGAATAATAATTATTGTTATACATAATATATTGTTTTAATTTGAATACAATGCTTACAAAATAATTTGAAATGGTAATTAAAATGTTTAAAATTTAATAATAATGTTATTATAATTTGCTTTTTTATTCATTCTACTATATATAAATTATTATATAGTCATGCGAATTTATTATTTATAATATTACTGTAATAGTAAACAGGTCCATTTTCCGATTTAAAAAATGCACCATATTTTTAATACCTAATTAACTTAAATTACATTTTGATCCCATATAATCAAAATCTATATTTATCTAAGTTTAAGAGATATTATATAATATTATTGTTGACAAATCTTTAAGATTTGAGAAACCCCTCAATGTAAGTATACGTTATTGTTACTGTAAGTTTTAAAATTAAATTAAAATTTGTATAATATATTTAATATAATAATATATGTATAGTAGTCGAACCATCAAACTACATTTGGTTCGTGAAATGTTTTATATTTTCGACAAAATTCAGTGTCACTTAAAATTGAATACATTATTATATTACGTATATGGTACTGGGACACGGTAATAAAAACTTATTTCCGTCAAAATTTGTCTCATAATAATCGAGAATACATAAAAGTTGTTTACGACTATTATACGCGTATTCATAAAAATTCTTCATCTGTATTATTATTATTATTATTATTATTATTATTATTATTATTATTATTATTGTACTATATCTCAAATAAATATATTTTTTTCTACACCCGAAATCGTTTCAGGAAAAAAAACTTTTTCTTTTAAGTATATAATATAATATTATATGGATTTGTACGCACTCGATACTCAGAATGGCAATGATTTGACGTTAAACGCGCATAACTTCGCCTTTTATAACTCGTTCCTTTTCTTAAAAAAATACCGGGTGAAATTAAATTAAATATAGGTACTTAATGTGGATTTAGGTATATACCTATACTATATAATAAATGTATAAACGCATTATGGGACAATTGAGTGATCCAAAAACTATTTTGCCGAATTCGTACAAATACATTTGATATAAGAATTTCGTTATATTATTTTATAGATAATATAAGTAGGTATTTGAATGTCGGAGAAGACGAGAACTCATTTCGATTTCAATCAAATCGCGTATTCCGAATCAAGTAGTATAAAGTATAAATTAATATTTAAATAATTAATTAAATAAATTATTGCAATAAATTAGAAAGACTAAGTGGTTGCAGGGTATGGCGAAGGACTAAAGGAGAACTTGTCGCAGGGTGGATCGACCCCATATTGTAGTGAATGGTAAGCGAAAGGAATAATAAGAAGAAATAAATTATTATTATACATAATATATAATTATAATTTATATACGGATGTATGTAATGTTAAAATTAGTTTAAAGATAATTTATAATATTTATTCTTGCAGAAGTATTAACTTGTGGATAATATTATATTTAAATAAATAAAAACCCAAATCCACAAAAAAATTACTTTTATTTAGGCGAATACGTGTTTTGATAACAAAGTTACTATCACATCAGTGCAAAACACAGAGTGATTTGGATTATAAATTGTTATAATGTAGTTAACGTCTCTTTTTATATTTATCCTAAAAATCGCGTTTTCATTTTTATTAATATTTATTACGTTTAAATTATATTTTCTTTAATCGTATATTATGTAATATGTAAATTATTATATTTTTTGAACTTTGACTTTGAAATAAAAAATGTATTATAAAAAAAAAAATTGAATTGCTAATATTGCCAACATAATATGAATATATTATAATATAAAATAATACGATCGTTTGATTTTTTTTTTTTTAAAGTTGCGTATTTCCATAATCGATCCATTTTTATTTATTATTATTTTATATAATTACCAAATATTCTTGAAAGCCCCAGAAATTATATCTTAATAACGATTAAATTTGTATAGGCACGATGTATATTTTTAATGCGTATATACATACATCATAATATTTAAGTATACCGGTTATTTTTATAAAAGAAGAGCGGTTTATTAATTAATCGCGAAATTCGTATTTGAATTTTAATGAATAATTATTATATTATATGGCCTGTAAACTGGAACGAGCATGTAAGTTAAATTTACGAATTTAATCGACTTATTAGCGTTTAAAACGTTTTATAAAATCGTGCTAGGCTTTATTTTTATTTATTTACGGAGCGATAAAATCTTCGTGGCTTATAGTAATTTTTTATGTTTTATTATTATATAAAGAGAAATTATAGAGAAACGAAATTAGAGAAAAATTCTAATCTGAAATCACGTCTTGAAATTTTTTTTAGAACGTTTTTCGGAAATCGATATTTAATAACGAACTATACCGAAATTTTTACTTTTTTCGTTTCGACACAAAAATTCTGTTCACCCTCACCCTGTGCGTTATTATTTTTTATAATTTATATATTTAAAAAAAACATTAAACGAATCACGGATCCATGAATTTATGCCGTGATCAACACGTTTTTAATCATTGTTTAAATATTTTAAAACACACCAAAATTATATTTCATACACTTTAAAAAATGGACAATAACACAATATGCACGCCTTATTATATTCGTAATATACGAGTATATGTCGATTTTTGCATATAATTTTAATGTTTGTATAATACGTGATTTATATACGTTTTAAGTATAATTGGTGTATATAATGCATATAATAAATAAGTACTCGTACGTTTATATTAAAACATATTAATGGATTGTATTTTATGAATTTTTTTTTTTTTTTAAAAAAAAAACAAAAAAGGAAAAAGGAAAAAATGACATTGACACGTATTATACATCATGTCGATTGATGTGGGCAAACACGTATGAGAAGTGTTACAGCCTCAATGAGCAATGAACCGAAATGATAATCTTACATTTATATACTTATAATAATAATAGAGAAATAATAATGACAATTTATTATTGACTAATATTATATAAACTATATTATTATATCATACTTAGTGGTTTGTATTAATTTAATGGTAACTTTCAAGAACATATTATAATCATACGTATACATAATTTATTAAAAATTATTAAATTATAACATGAAAATATGAATTTGGAACCAAAATATTATCTGTATCACCTATACGTAATACGATGATATTTCATTTATAATTATTTTAAAATAAATCCTGATATAAAATTAAACTCCTATACATATTTTTAAGCAGTATTGTAAAAAATACTTTTAAAATTGTATTTAAATACTATTATAAATACTTTTTTATATCCATAATAAAAACTATTAATTAGAGGTAGTATATGTTGTAATTTTGCCATTTTGGCACTCTTATTGTTATATATTTTAATAACCATACTTTTACCTATTTTTGCTTAGATGATGCATTTAATATGAAATATGATTGTAATATTAAAAAGTTACCCTTGAATAATTGAAATTCTAAATTGGTTATGTTTAATTAGGTATGTCTAAGTGCCCTATGTTTATTATCAATATTTTACAGCCTCACAACATTCATTAACCTGTAGGACTAAACATAGTAAAATTATTATGTTGATTAAAAACTGAAAAATTAAAAATAGCACTAGATCAGATAAATATATAAAATTTAATATTGTAATCTGTTTTTTCATTTAAATTTCCATTTATTCATTTGTTCTATAATAAAAAGTAAAAGTAGGTATTTAAATAAAAGTATTTGTTTTTCAAATACAAATACATTTTAAATTGTATTTAAAATACTTTTCAAATACATAATTTCAAAAGTATTTAAAAAGTATTCCAAATACTTTTAATCAAATACTTTACAAGACTGTTTTTAAGGTATTTAATGAACGCGTGGAAAATTGATTTTTAATTTAAAATTCACGTCTCGGAAATTTCTGATTGACGCGTATTGATTATTGTTGTTGTATCATTATCATCGAATAACAACACACAACGAATATACCTAATAATAATAATTGGTAATTGTTATTAATGTAATTATATTATAATCATTTATTACTATACAAACTGATACGCGTTAAAACAATAATTCGTTTAAAATCGTACCTATATTATTGTGTCATATAATAATATAGGCAGTACAAATGATATTATATATAGAAATGATATAACTCTTAAATTATATTCTAATCACTGGGCGATTGGAAAAATGCAAAAAGTATATAATTAATATTATAGTACATATAATTGCGGTATCCGTGGCTAAAGGGTTAAGGCGATAATTACTAATTTGTTTATAATAATTTTTTTTCTATTTATCCGTTCAAAACTTGCCTGTACATAAAAAAAAAAAAAAAGAAAAAGAAAAATGTAAACATTACAAAACGAAATGTGTCTAATCGGAAATTAAGTAGGTATTAAACCGATAGAGAGATAAATGACGACGGTCGAACGAATAAGCCATGCGTATAAAATACACTAATCAAGCTATAATTTGTATTACTCACCAGATATAATTGCTTCCTTGGACTTGGTAGACGGACGTATTATTGTTAAGTATAAAATTCCAATGCTAATCAGACAATTTTGAACTTGGTGGTATATTTCCTGTAACTCGATCCCGTAATAATTATTTTTAGTTCCTATAGGTTTAAACATCGTCGTAACCTTCGAGCGGTTCATTATTCCATCGCGGTAAATTATTCGTTTATCAGCAAACGAAAATATGTAAAACAATTAATATAAAAAAAAAAAAAATATATATATATTTCAATGGAAATAATTATTATATTATAATTTATAATTATGTAAGATAATTATAATTTTTATTAAAAAGAATAAGAAATTTTTTTATGAGTATTTTATATAATTTATACAATTTTTGTATGTTTTACAAAGTTTTACGTTTTATTCGTCGGCTTTTTCCAAATTAAAGTTAAAATAGCATATACTTGTATGCAAATAATAATTCATTGTATTCAGTAATAACAAAAATCGATATCAAAGTTTATATTATATGAATTTGATCCTATTATAGTACAATAATTTTGTCTGATAAAAAAAACTTTAAAAATTCAAAACGTGCATTTTTCCCATTATATTTGTACCATAAAATTCTATATAATATGATTATTTTGTAAATATTATCAATAACAATTAAATTTGATTAAACTCATTAGTGATTACACTTATGTGATAGAGTTTTATATTTTTTTTTTTTAACAATTGACGTATTTTATTGCGACCAACGATTATTAAGTCAAGTCATTTCGTAAATATTCATTTTGATAAATTCGTTTTAACTCCAATGGTTAATGATTTACTTTTATGTATTTACGGATTTAATAATTAATAATATGTAATTCAGCTGATAACAATAAGTTTTTTTAGGTGAATGATTTCGATTAATTACTTTATGATATGACTGTTTGCCGATTGTCATAATATCGAATACATAATTATTTTATTCATTTGTTAAGTGATATCAATATTTTTATCGAGTACGAATGTTTAAAATATATTCGTTGTGATAAATAAAAATTATTGCATTTTTATTACGTTTCATATAAAATAAAATTGAAATGATCAATTAGGTACATTTTATTTTAAACTATATAATAGACTATTTGATTTTTTATTTTGGTATGCAGTTGTCGCTGCAATATCTCAAATAAAAAAAAAAAGGGTTTAATAATAGGTACATCAACCGGTGATTTAATAGAGTAAAATTTAATTTGAATTTTCTATTAAAATCAGATTTTTCAAGTTTTAAGGTCAACGAGAAAAAAATTTAATACTCGCAATGACGATCGCGTAAAAATATTATAATTTTCGATATTATACAATATGACAAATCGCACAAATAAATGAGTAAATAATTAATTATAATAATGATACATATTATACAAACGACAAATAATAAAATAATTGTTATCGCACTCTTAACAACAACAACAATAATAATAATAATAATAATAATAATAATAATAATAAAAATAATAATAATAATAATAATAATAATAATAATAATGAAAAAAAATAATAATAATAAAAAAAGATATTATTGATGAAATATCCTGAAAGTCGTGTTATTATTATGAACCGGTCGTATCTGGTATCTGGATAAAGACCTTGACAACGGATATTCTGGTACCTTATACCTCCTTTATCGCGTTCTTCCGTACAAATCGCGGTGGCGGCGTTTTTCTTCCTACGGTTCGCAATGCGCGCGCCCCACCCCGTCGCGACTACATTCCCACCGAAGGCAGAACTGACCCGACTATATAACATAAACGGATTCCCGCCGAAACCCTAGTGACCAGTTACCTAAACTCCAAACCGTATATACCCGAACGCAATTTATTATTTATTTTTATTACATACGCGTAACTCATCTCTTCACCACATCGTTGTCACAACACGTCGCTATCTCGTATACTTGCAATATAATTATATTACCATATATACCATAAACGCGGTATACGATTCGTACATTTTTTTATTATAATATTTGGTATAATTTTTGGTTTTTTTTTTTTTATTATTATTATTTAGTTTCTAAAAAATAAAACTATTTTCTTTTTTTAACCGACGTTAAGTTTCAAGTGCTACACACACAAAAAACGAAAATTACAAAATGGTTTCCGTACAAAGGGTGAGTAATAAATATCTTTAATATATTATATTCTATATATAATATATATATATATAGAGAAAAAGCCGAAAGGATTAATATTTTGAATACAAAACTAAAAAGTAAAAACTCGTTTAAATCATATACCTACGTGTATTCGTACAAGAGATTTTACTCTCGGCTTAAAATGTTTTTAAATAATCGTGTATCGAAAGTATAATAATTATTAATTACCCGTACGCCATATACACACGTGGATAAAATAATAATTTTAATATTTTATAGTTTTTAACGGTCTTATTTTAACTTAAATTTCAAATAATATCTACGTAACGTATACAATTATTATTATTAATTGTATAAGTATAATTTTTTTTAGATTATCCGCTTTGTTATATTTTACACAATTTTGTTCGTTTGTCTCGATTTATTTATACCATTAATATAAAAATACATTATTTAATTTTAAACATTTCAATTTTTTACGTTTAATGGCCGTTAAATGTATGATATTTTTATTGGTTCATCCTGCAAGAGTATAATATCACTAGTATCTAGATTTAGAAATATATCAAAACTAATAGATAATATCTAATATAGAATTTATTTTTCTACATGTCAACAACAATCAACCTAATAAATATTTAATAATATTAATACCCAGTCCTTGACGAATATTCGAATAACATATAAATACCTATTAAATAATTAACATTGGAATTTTCATATATCGAGTCGTTTAAAATAAATTACAGTTAAATAAATATTATACTCGTTTATAGTTACTTATAATTTGCTGTTTCATTTCGAAAGACAATAAAAATAATTGATGTTAATTGAATCGTCTTCTTTATACATATATTAATTTAATTATTTATTACACGATGTTTAACGATTAACATCAAGAATTGGTATAAAATAATTCAACAATTTTAGAGGTTATTATTGTGTTTCAAAACGTGAAAACTATATCGTTTTGTAATATTAAACTGCAAGGCTGCAATGTAGAGAGTTAATAAATAGAATAATAATAGGTATATATTCTTATTATACTACTGTGTTCGTAAACTGTGTTTATTGCATTTTGTATACACATTTATATCAACCTATAAATAATAAGAACTAACCTAACGAATATGATCGAAATTGGTTATTTTGGTTTTGCACTATTATATAATTAATAGGTGATAATTCGAGTTTTAACCTTGATTTTTAGTGGTTGAGACAAATTTTTTCATTGGAACCATATAATTAGTAATATTCAGACCTATAGAATGATTTAGAAATCTGACATTTTAATCTATTAATTTCTTTCATAAATTTTATTAACGATATATTTAAAATAAAAGACTAGAATAAAACGTACGTACGTTGTAGGTAATGTATGTGTTTCACTTGGTGCATTTTTGCCGCGAAAAAGTACTTTGTTTAAAACGACGTATTTCCAATTTTCCTGTGACGTTAGGAAAAAATTTATCTTCGTCGTTCTTCACTCCAGTTAATTATAAAATTATGAATATTATTGTTTATATCATAATTTCATAAATTACTGTAATAATAGCGTTCAAATATTATAGATTAATTTCGTCCAAAAATCAGAATTTGATCGCAGAAATTCGTAAAACTTCACTTCATATAACATTTGAAGCCCTTGAATTTGTATAATCGATACTTTTGATATTATTGATACGACAATGTATTATGGCAAATAATATTTTGGATGTTACTGGCGATCGAAAACGACGATTTAGGCTCGGCCGAGATTTCTCTCTTGCGGATCGCGAACACGTTCGATCGTTGCGTTTGCGAGATGTTCGAATACCGAAATAAAAAAGTATTACATAACGAACACATCACGTGTTTATTGTCGTGTTTCAATAAAAAAAAAAAAATATATATATATATAAATAAATAAATACGTTTTGCGACCTCTCTCGTCCGTCACTTGTTTACGTGTTTATAATATAATAATTACAATAATATCGTTCGTACAACATTATAATGGATCGCAAAGTGTAATGATAATAATTACTATAATTTATTATTATTAAATGTAAATATCGCGTATATATGCTCGAAAAGCACGGAAGATAATATTATCGTTTTACTAGATTCGCGTTTTTATACGTATATTATCGTTCGTTGTTTTCCTACACCCTGAAAAGGATTTTAGATATTGTATAAAATACCAAAACGCATGTCCTGGAAATATTTTGTTTCTGTGCAAGTCACCGCAAAATTACAGGATTATTGTCGATTTTGCCACGAAGTTTGTAAACTTATATATTATTGTCACGATAATAATAATAATAATAATAATAATAATAATAATAATAATAATAAT
>JAIUCT010000019.1:5202461-5241725 GCA_021307375.1 Tetraneura akinire | reverse complement strand
TAATAATAATAATAATAATAATAATAATAATAATAATAATAATAATATATACGATATACCATTATTGTTAATTTATCGGTCTTTAAACGCGTTCGCGTGACCAAATCGCGCGCGGGCCACACACACGTATAAAAATAATAATAAAAATAATGACAATAAGGATAATAATAATATTATTATTATTATTATTATTATTCATATAATATATTACCGTGTGCACGCGCGTGTATATTATTATCATTATTATTATCAATATTATTATTATCATTATTTATTGCTACCACGGGATTGAAGAGCGTTTCGAAATTTCTTCTTCGCGTAACCGCCGATCAATGTCGATCGCTGGTCGCGAAATAATCGGCTCGTTGTTCACCGCTACAGTTATTTTTTTTTCTCGTTGTTGCCCTGTCGTCTACCAGAACACTAATAAAGTAATAACATAACGTATTATACAACGTATACTTATTATATTATTTATCGTGGCAAAACATAATAAAAATATTTAAAAATTAAAATAAAATATCGTTTTTCGTCCGGAAGATCAGAAATCGTTACATTTACATACAAATACGCGTAATATAATATTATAATATTGTAACGTGTCATTCGGTACGATTTTCGAAACATTTCTGAACAGTAATTATATTATAATGTAAAAACGTTGTTTTTTGTCGGAAATCAAAAAATAAGAGACGAGCGGCGTGTAGTAAATCTGTTCGTCTTTTGCAGCGGTCTAACCGGTGCGGACGTTTGAGTGAAAGCTTAAACGTGCTCGGGTCAGTATATAAAATTTATAATATTATTATACTCACCTGCTGCTATATGTCATTACTGGTTTTTAAACCGCGAAAAAACATCACGGCGATATACGTATCCGTTAAAATACAAATGGCGATCTTCCATACAGGTTTAACGACGAGAAATATATAATATTCCTAATATGATATAATGACGTATAGCTGTTTTTTTTTTATATTTCTAATTTTTTATTTTTTACCCGCAAAACGTTTAATATAAATATAATATTAAAGTTGGTCTGTACGGTCATGATGCGATAATAATAATGGACCGTCATCTGGACTTGTGTGTAATTTCACGTAAGAAAAGAAAAAATAACGATATGTATACATATACTTATAATTCCGTATATCATACTTACCGCACGACGCATCGACTGCGCGGACTCGTGACAATCTGCGAAAACGTCCGAAAAACGCGGAAGAATTCTTCATTTTTTTTTTTTTCATATTTTTTTTATCGTCCATATAAATTTTATAATCTCAGTCGTTTTCGTATTATAAACATTTCATTTTTTGTCGTGTTTTCTTTTTAAAATATGTAAACATATAGAACCTATAACACACGAATACATATACGCGAATCGCGGTTAATATTCGTTTTTTGTTCGCGGTAACGTGATGTAATTTATATATATAGGTGTTACGAGCGACGTGCTGCGATGGATGGTAAACAAAAGAAATATCGTTTAACCGTTTGCGAACCCGGAAAACGATAATATTTTATCAATAAGCAGCCATATATAAATCACGACGAACGAGATTTTATAATATTATATATTATATATTATTTAGGCGTGACGAACGGATGAAAGATATCGCGTGTTATATTAATAATTGTGTATATAATATATAATATCTATCATTTCTATAGAAATCAAAAATCGAATTCCAGTGTCCGATTTGCGATATTATAAAAACCATACGTTGTTATACTTACCGCGTTTTAAAATTTTTCATAATATAAACACGAGTATATTGCACAAAACCGATCGTATCTATTATTATTATTCGTATGTACGTTTAAGCCCGACGAGATTTGTAACAATATAATTTGTTTATCCGAACAACGTTCCATCGGGGGTTCCAACAGTGTTGTTATTTTTTTAAATGTTCCCGCCAATTTTCTGCCTTTTAAGAGTAATGGATAACCAGAACTAATTCGTGTGTCCTTGGAAAGTAAAATTCGCAAACTTGTCATTCAAAAACTATATATAGACACGGCGAACGTTGACGAATTATCGTATTGTCGGTATGTGATAATACTATATAGGTATACGTTTACGGACAATATAATTATATTTAAATATATTTTTGGTAGGTACCTACATGGTATTTTAAGTATGCTCTGCACAAGAGTATGACCGACCGTCGACAAACAATACACATAAGAGTTGACGTTATTAATGTAAATTGATAAACCATTGTTTAATATTTTCATAAAGACTATCTGACTATAATAACATACCTAAGTAATATTATATAGTTTTCAATTGTCTATGCGAGTACAAATCATATATTGTATATTTCGAACGGATTCGGTTATTCAACACGTTGATTATATACTCGTATTATTCTATATATAAAGATTGGCCAGACGTTTCACCGCGTCTTCTGGTCAGTCAAATCGCATTTAATAATAACACCTAATAATAATAATAATAATAATAATAATAATAATAATAATAATAATAAATATGGACGCCCGGCGCCTATAATATAGATAGGAAACCCTTCGGACTTTCTCTGCAGCGCCGACAACGAAATTCGTTGTTTATCGCCCGACGGAACTTGACAATTATATGACCGTGACACACACTTGTAAACGTATGATGTGCCAAGTATAAATGTTATAATAATGATAATTATTTTTATATGTATACCGCCACTGTATATTATAAAATCGCGTTCGTATTCCAACGTTCATATATATATAGGTATACCTATATAAAATGTAAATAAATATAATATTTCGTTGCTCATCATCCTCCGCCAAGGCTACACATTATTACATTTTTTTTTTCTGTGCGCCGTATTCCATAATATATTATACTTAATTCGCGTTTTTCTTCATTATTGCAAATTATTTATCATTAAAAATAATGCGAGTCTATATATATACCTATAGGTACACACGAAATTAAAAAATCATTTTTGTTTCGACGCAAACGACGCGGATCGATCTCGACCGATATACGAGTGTTATTATTATTATTATTATTATTATTATTATTATTATTATTATTATTATTATTATTATTATTATTATTAAATCTTCACATCTGATTTTATATTTTGATAAAAATTATTGTAGTTGTTTTTTCTAACAATCGCCGCGTAATTATGTCGTTTTTGTGTTTATATAAAATAAAAATTGAATTACATATTATATATTCATAAATACGCGTTAATAGTAGGTATACATTATATGGGGCAGTTGTAAATTATCATAAATATTTAAAATATTATAAGAATATTATATGGTGTGTAAATTAAATAGTTAAATAAAAGAGAGAGAATGAGCAAATACGTGATCATTATTTATAATATATTTATATAATGTAATATGCAATATAATGCTTATTTATATATTATACCTAGGTAACATAAAAATTACATTATAAATAAATATGGGTATAATTATGTAAAATGATAAATATATTCACTTATATTTTTCATTTGGAGTAATAATGTAATCGTTTATTTTGCGAGTATAGATATAATTAATTAAAATTAGAGCACAGTAGCACACAGACGTGTTTCGTCCGATATTCATAATTTTTATTCGCGAAAATGTAATACTCGTATATACAAAACACATAATATCACTCTTACACAATTATTTACTTTAATATTACGATTTACAAGAAGTAGTTCTCCTTAATATTTAGAGCGCATGAGTATGTATTATTGTTTATTATTGATATAGGGCGAGTCTTTAGCTATCGTATATAATGTAACAATATATAATTTAAATAAGTTTATTATTCGTTAAATGTCATGAAAAACATAAAAAATTACAAATATTACAATTATTAACCGATTACATATCGTATGATTTTTATATTCGGTTCATATTTTAATATCCCGATATAGGAAAAAAAATATTATATTCGACCCGGGCGTTTAAATCTCTCAATCGCTATCGCGTTTACGTTACAATACGCGCGTTCAATTTATTATTGCGAAAATTAATAAGAATAATATAATAATGTGTACGAGTGTTTTTTTGAGTTTTGACGTTCGAATTAACGATGATATTTTTTTTAACTATAATAAACAATATTGATATTATTATTATATTATTATTATATGTACTTAAACGAACGGAAAAGAAAAAGAAAGTCGCACAAAATAAGGTGTGCTTATGCATGATCCTAAGGGGTAATGCATACACATAAATAATATTATATCATAATATATAAAAAATATTATCTTATGATATTAAGATTGACAGTCGCGCGGATCTTCCTATATTTATTTATAATACAACGTTGGCGGTTCGAGATTATTATTATTATAATATGCTTAAAAAAGAAATCAATTTTGTAATATTTTAATAGTTAGTCGTTTCTCCGCGACGAGGTGTTTAAAAAGATATTATTATTATTTTATTAATTCTTTTTATTATAGCATTACCATACAATTGTGTTAATATTACATTATTACTATACGCCAGCGCGTAAAATTTAAATACACATTATACCTATATAAGCGTAAATTATATGTTTTTATTAGTTTTTAATAATCGCCAATTATATATATATGCATCGAATGGAAGATACTCAACCAAGATCTTCAACCGGTTTGGATCAAAACAATATATTATATGTTATAAACTTGTAATAAATATGTAAGTTTATGCCATATACTTACGACTATACTATTAAATTATCGTTTGGACTTGGGAGGGAAAACGGTGTTACGAAACGCGAGAAACGGAAATCGACAGTTCCCATATACAGATTATAAAATGTATTGTAAATTATAATATAATTAACAAATTATCTCGTCGAAATATTTTATGTGGGAATTATTTGAAAATTCGTATTAATACGCGCCATGTATAAAAATCCAAAATATCCAAAAATTAGACTTGACTTGAGTACGTCTATAATTCTATATATACATGTAATAAGTAAGATAGTAATAAAATGTAACGAATATAAAATTTAGTAAAAAATCGAAAATTTAATTATTCCTACGACTTTTGATAACTTTCATTCGTTTTGGAAACGAACAAGTTTATAATATAACGATTTAAATATTTTTTTTTTTTTTCCACAATCGTTTTCTTAATTTTCGGTGTGCGATTTACATTCGAGTCGCGATTGTTTGACATAACAAAACACGATGCAGGATTATTGTAATATGCGCGGAGGAATTTTTTTATTTTTCAGCTTGTCGAATCTAGAAGACTATATATATACATAAATATTATAATGTTAAATATTCGGTTTGAATGTGGAAATCGTGTAATTTTCGACATTGATATCGCACCCGATCATGAAACATTGCGCCACGCGCCAACGACGTTTATTTGAGCAAAATTGTATAATATCAGCAGTTTTATAGTGTGTCAATGTTACGCGTCGGTTCCACGACAAATCGTCCTAAAATGTATAAATATACCTTGTCGAATAAATAAAATTCCAATGATCTTCAGCGCGATTTCAAAATTTACTATAGAAATTTACCATAATTCACAACGATAGTAGGTATAATATTATATTTAATATTATAAGTTTTAACGCGAAATTCCTATGTATTTTCCTTTTGTCGTATACATAATATATTATAATATTATGTATACTTGTATAAGTTATAACTTTATAAGTAATATTATTATTGTTTGTAAGTATACCTATATATGCATACTGCAGGTGAAAATGAAAAAATAAATAAACCGACTAGTTTTTTATTCCCGACCTCACGCCATAAAATATATATTATAAATAATGTAATCGTTATCATTTATCGACTAATGGATTATTTCAATTGCAATAATTATTATACTCGTATAATACATGTGTTGTTACGACGGATTTATCGTGTTTTAGTATTTTTTTTTTATTATATGCATAATTTTATGCGACCAACGCGAAATATTTGTATATATTTTTACGATAACGACAAAACGTATGTGTGTATAAGAAGAGAAGGGGTACGTAAATGAGAAAGAAACACATAATAATATAATAATAATAATAATAATAATAATAATAATAATAATAATAATAATAATAATAATAATAATATTATATATGTAACAGATAATAACGTTTTACACTCGTTATTGGTATATATAATATAATATACCTAATAAAATATAACGTAAACTTGGTCATATTTTCTACTTTCGTTTTCGGTGACAAACACTCGGCACACTATCTGTTTACGATTATACGTTTTCGATTCGATTTACTATAATAATAATAATACTATAATGTAATATAATATATAATAAAATGAATTATATATAGGAAGTGTCCGAGACGAGCAACTATACGCGTTACGTGATCAGATGTTTTCTATACCTACGAATAACCCATTTTGTTTTGTACCGTTTTTTGACTATATTTTTCTGTTGAAATTCTCGTCTGCTGCCAAACGCAGCATTATTCGTATTTATTTAATAATATACTATAATATTATTCAACATATTATTTATTTTTATTTTTTACATAATTTATTATACGTGTATAACACTGTAACGGCGGATATTAAAATCTCCCATCGTAAGTTTGATTTAAAATTAGGGTTAAATTTAAAATAATATATTAAAATCGTCGATTCTTTTTATCTGCAAACCTCATTAAAAGGGTAAATATTGTATTATTATAATACATAAATCTTAAAATTGGTTATTTTTTTTTAAATTTTATTATCGAAATCACACGTTTTATATACAATACGTATAAAATTACATTTTAAGCGATTTTATAGTTTAGTATTTTGTCGTTTATATAATATTATATCGTATTGTATAGGTACTATGTACTTTATAGTTTTATATTTTATACATATAAAAAAAAAGAAAAAATTATGTAATATTACTAGGTAGAGATAACTTAACCGGAAGACCGGAAATGTAAGTTTTCGCGTTCCAAAATGTTCATCCTTTCTGTTACTTTCTGAATCAACACGTACAATATCGAGTCGGCGTCGCACGATTATTGTGCTTGTAAATTTAACGTCTCGTTATTAATTATTATTATTTTTCCTATATATAAACAAATACGATTTATTATTTTTACGACGTTCGCGTGATCTTGTTTTTACACGTAATTATAACGTCTAAATTATATTTTATATTAATTAGTATTCATAATAGTATTGTGTTAAACGACGGTATAGGTACAAACGTACAACCGTCACGGTCACGTGAAAGTGCGGATCGAACAAGATTCTCGCGACATGTCGGCAAAAGTAAACTATCGCGATGGTCTCGCTTAAAATAATCGATAATCTCATAGTTCGCACACGCGACTATATTATTATACTCGTATACCTACTCAGAGATAAAAAACAAAAGTAAAAAAAAAATAAAAAAAATAAAATTTCAAACTCGGGACGTACGTATCACGAGAATTTATTGTAAAATTTAATAAATATTTATAAAAAACAAATAATTATATTTTACAATATATGCGTGTAAACACGTACAAAAATATATCGAAACGCACATAAATAATGATCGTGTAAAACAACCGATTAAACATAAAATATTTATAATATGTTATTATATTATTTTTATTTCTGAAGCAATACACACAACCGACACGCGAGTTTTTATTATATAAAATATTATATTTATTATTATTATCGTTTTCCATTTATCACACACCGGGGACTTTGTTGTTGCGTGGGAGTATATTATATTATATATAATAAATATTATATACCGCGGCCTTTTTTTTTTTTTTTTTTTTTTACGATTTACGTTGCCACCGACACCTATATAATACAGTCGCGACACATAATGTCATTATATGCGTACCCTAACCCGGGTCGCGGTGTTGTTAACAAGACCGCGGTAACGCCTCTATACGTCGTATATGTATTATTATTATTGAAATGCGCCGGCGTCGTGTCGAGGCGGCACCATAAAATATAATGTAACATATATAAAAAAAGATTAAAATAATAATAATAATAATAATAATAATAATAATGTGATAAGAATAAAAAAAAAACGCGAGGAAAAATGTGTATCGTATAAATTTATGTCGGATTCCGTCGCGGATTTTACACGATTCATAATATTATGCGCCTTTGTAGGCAAATATAACGGGCGTGTACCGCGGATTGTGCATTATTACACATTATAAATAAAGAGCAGAAAATATTATGCAGTTTATAATGCATATAACTGCATAATTTAACAATGCACATGGCACACCGATAATGTAAAACGAGTACCTATATAGAGTACATAACTGTTATCGATAATTTTATTTATCAAAGTTTATATATTTTTATAGTTTGATAATAATTGATTGCGAAATATCGTAATTTTAAGATTATTTTGTTTGAAATAGAAAAATTATATGAATTATTAATCTTTTCAAATCACATTACCTGTGGGTTACCGCAGACGATACCGCGTTTCAGAATTCGACGCGGTAACGTACCGCTATAATATAATATAATGAAATTACGTAAACTTGAGAACTTTTTCCTTCGCGCGACGACGACGTCATTATAAAATTATCATAATTACTATTTTATACATTGTCAGCGTATATATTATTATTAAATATATTAAAATATTATCGTATAAGAAGTCGAGGCACCCGAAAACACGTTCTTGGTCGATTTCCGGACGAATTAATTTCACGCTAGCTAATAATAATATTCATCTATCCCGTTGCACGAGAATATTGTCTGGAAAGAGTGAAAGACGAGCTTTTATCAAAGTACATTCCGATTATAGACTTAAAATTAATTATTAACGCATTACAATGCACATTGGTGCACGAGATAATAATATCGCATTCAATACGAACGCGATAATAAAAAATAAAAAAACATAATTAAATAATAATAATAAAAAATGATTAAAGCAACATTTTTTTTTACAGATATTGATTGTCTTGTGCGTCGTCCTTGGTCATCTGATGATCGCGTCGGCTCAGTTGGACTTTATCGATTTTCTCGTTGGCGCCGAGGAATCCGCTCCGCCGCGAGATCCGAGAGATAACAGAGGCGAGTATATTATTAAAATTATTATTTATTATTATAAAATGTCTATGTGAAGGATAGTGTGGAGTATCCGCGGGGATAGTTTTGGGATTTGAACCGTTAAAATTAATAAAATCGCTATAAAATCGATTTAAATAGGGAATTTTTTTTTATCGAAATCTCCTAAATAATAAATAAATGCATTTTTTATTAATTTTTTGTTTTTTTTTTTTTATTTTGTCGATACGAAAACAGGACCAGTTTTGTTCCCGGCCACGCAGCCCGGATCCGAAACTAGCGGCGTGGTTGTAGGAGCTTCTGGCTTCGGATTCGTACCGCCCGGCGCCGGCGGCAACAGACGTGAGTATAATTTAAAATATATTGATAACAAATTTTTGAATCGTATTACAACGTGTTGTAAGCATCGTTTAACTTATTGCCTATTGTAAATCACAAGAATTGTTATTATAATTTATTCGTTAAAAATTTCATAAATAACATTTTACAAAGTCGGATAACTTAAAAAAAGCAAAAAACAATTCGAATATTTTGGAAATATATAACGGGAGAATCGATTTTCGAGCCTTTAAAAATATTCGACCTCCAGATATATTTTCAATTTATATATTTTATTCTATATAGGTACCTATATACAATATCTGATCATTAAAACGAGATAATTATATTGAGGTTAAATACAATTTTAATTACCCTGATGTAACATGTAACATTTAATAGGTATATGGTAATGAGCGTTATTACCGCGAACGTTGTGTTAATTATAACGTATTATATTTTGTTTTGTAATATTATACGAGTATTGTTATAAATGGCGTATATATAGAGGTATTACCTATATATACTTTGCGAAGTAACGATTTTCGGATTTAAAACGAGAAATAATCAATTTAGGGTAGGTACTTTTAAGGTTTTATATAAGTACGCATATACTCGTATTATACTTATGTATACAGCGCATTATAATATGAATTTAATTGTAAATATTATTTTTATTATACTACGGAGGGGGGGGGGAATGGAAAAACGGTAGTTTTCTTTCGAAATGTTTTAATATAATATTATATATTATGCCTTTCGAATTCAACCTCTTATAATATTATTCTTATATATCTGAAAATTCCTCGAGTTTGGAAGGGGTTAAATTCCTCCGAGCATTCACGGATGGGCCCGAACTGTTCACGCGGAAGTGTTATGTGTAGTATTGTATTATATTATTATATATATATAATACGTTCCTTTGAGCGATTTTATTATGTATATCGATCTCGCGAGTGTAATAAATTCGAAAACGCAATTAATTTCACCCGCGGATCGCAAAATCGCTTCTGTTCTGCGTGTCGCGGAGGTCGCGAATCTGCAAACCCGCGAGACGACCGCAAACGTCCGTCCGGACAGTATCGGACAACATTCTTCGAATAACCGGCTAATAATAATACGTAAAGTTGTCGAAAACGTGTATAATAACAATAAATAATTATAATACGTAGTATATTACACGAGCATCACATCGTTTCGCGGTTTTATTTGTCCGAGCCAGCGTAGTTCGTACGTATACAGGGCGATGATATTGTAAAACGATAGAAATATATCACCGGACTTTTTCGTTCTAGGAGCCAAAATTACACTGACTACTACACACCCACGTATATTTCTTAAACCTTTATTTTTTATTTTTTAAACCACTAGAGTTACACGCGTTATGTATATATTATTTTATATGGAGTATAATATGTGGTATAAACGGTGACTTCAACCGAAATAAATATTCATACGAACAAATCTATAAAGGAGCGATCCACCCTCCCACAAAAGATACATGACGAATCGAAATAAAAATGATACACATCACGCGCGGGTGGTGAGATACACGCCGTTTTCGTGACGCGATAGTTCTGTGTGTATACAGGACGATCGGAAACTGATCGATTTTCGATCAGAACTCGCGCCCTGTATATATTATATTGTATATTACACGAGATGACTTGAGTCCCGTTTTCGGTCCGCGAACGGGCTTTTCGCGCGATATTTTCGGTCGTTCGAATTGTTCGCGGATAGTTTCGAGTATAATATTATACGAACTTTATCGGACGGGGTGGTATTATATACGTATATATATATAACAATTACGCCGAAATACGGGAATGTTGCTCGAGTCGATGACGCGATGGATACGAATGACGACTTTCATTATATGTATATATAGAGTTTTCGTCTTTCGAACGAATTCCGCGCGCTCGAAGGGTCGTCGGGGGTTAATTTAGACAGGACTTGCATCTCAAAGGGCCGGCCCGCAATGGTATACGCGCGTCCGACCGCAGAAAATGCCGCTGCCGGTTAGTCTCTCGCGCGGAGGATGTTATTGAATGTAATACCGGAACGCTCATTTTCGGACGCGAGCACCCTTTGTGCGGACCGGAGGGTATATGGTTACCGCGGAAAACGCCGCTAATGAAGACGCCCGCGTTATAAGTTATAAGTCATAATATAACTTGTGTAAGTAATAAGCCGTGCGGAGGAACTACATCATATAATATTACATAATATAATACAGGCCGCGGTCATGAACATTTATATTATTATAATGCGTAGGTATTATATACCTCTTGACAGATATTAAACGTTCGGGTTACGAATAATTCTAAACACTTCAAAGACTTTGTATATTATTATATAGCCCAAAACGGTATATAGGTATAGGTAGGTATATTATCGAGGAGTTCGTCAATTTAAGCGCAGAGGCGGCCGAATAATAATAATAATAATAATAATAATAATAACGATTTTTCACTGGACCGCTTGTGGAAGATATAATATCGTAAGACCGTATTTCAAACTATAATTATTATTTTAGTCGTTACGTACATAACAAACCGTGTACTTGTATATATATATATTATGATAACACGAGAACGGACGAAAGGGATGAAAATATTGCAGTTTATAATCGCTGTTAAGTTGGTTGCAGGCTGATAACGATTAGACTATAGACAGAAATTATAGAATTGTTGCTTTGACGCGCGCTGTATCAATGATTCTAACCTGCAGGTTCATTATATTTATATACGTACGAACGACACGACACCATAACGTTTTTAATTATAAGTAAAAAAATTACATTTTCTTTATTAAAATGATTGCAGTTTATTAAATTTTAATCGAAATTATTATAGATAGATCTGGTTAAATTTTCGAAGACGAAAGTACATATACATATTATACCGTCTCTGCGCCGTTTTAGTATTATCACGCGATAAGATTTCATACTATACGTATTTTTCCGAAATCTCATATATCAGATAGAATTTTAAGTTACCAAAATAATGTATATATTAAATAGGTATGAAAATAATTAACGATAAAATATTATTCGTTTTCAGGACCTCACGCTCAGAACTTTTTCAACTTCTGGTAATAAACATCATCATGATGAGATTGGAATATGGACGGATAAAAAAAAAAAAAAAAAAAAAACATACCTAATACAAACAACGCAAGTCACACTTGAATTTCCTATTACGCGTTTTGCCGGCAAATACGGATAGCATCAGATGTACACTTGTATATATTATAATATTTATAATAATACGAGATCTCTCGACGACACGGCGAACACGACGTATAATATTATCATTTCTCGATTCAATAATCGACCGAGTTTCGTACGCAATACTCGCATATAACGCACGAAATATAATATTATACGAGTATACACACAGAGCATCGGCAATATTCGTATATGGTAAAATAACGCGTACCTATTATATTATCGATTTCACGACGCACGTGGCAATAATATTATAATTTATGTTTATACTTATCTATAAATTTGTACAAAATTCTAGTATTATTATAATTTTTTTTTTTTTTTTTTTTTTTAATTTATTTTATACGTATCCGCGTATATAAACAATGTGTGTACACGTTACGATTATAGTCTTATTATTTTTACGTTTTACCTCGACGTCTAATAATTTATTATTTTATAGTAGTGTACTATATTATACATTATATCGTATACTTACTTGATATTATTCAATTTATATATTTTAACCGTTTTAGGTTAGTTACCAATTTTTTAGTTATAATATATTATATATAATTTTAAATTATAATATGTAGGTATATTCGATTAGTATAGCGAAATTATAAAAAAAAAAAATCGTGAAGAAACCTAAAATTATATTTTATCGCAATAAAAGTTAACTATTATATTTTTTAACTTGTCAAGTAATTTAATTCCCGTACACACTTTCCTCTTCCTATATACAGTAGCGTATTTACGTGGAGGAGGTCCAAGAGTACTGGACCCTCCCCAGAACCATGGTAGTGATCTTTATTTTTTATATTATATTTATATTAATTTTGTTATTCAATATTCTTATTTAATAAACTTATAATTTATTGATTAATATATGGGGGAAACATTTTGGACCTCCCCTAGAATTTTGGTCAAAATACGCCACTGCCTAGGTATATATATATATATATGCGTTTTTTTTTATTATAAACGATTTACAGGTTGTATCGTTATCGTTTCACAAGAAAGTTGCGGATTTGAATGAAAATTTCAATTATTTCGTTATTTAATTATTTTTAGAGTAAAAACTCAAACAATTGACTTATTTAACGCGATATTATTACTCTTTATAATATAATATATTAATAGGTATTTTATACGTAGTGCGATGGTCGTCTCTCGCCTGCTATATGGAGCGAATATAAAAAAGTGCCGGTTTGTAATAGCTGTTTGTAAATCTAATGTTATTATATACGTATATTATATAGTAAAAGACGTCCATAACTATATTATAATAATTATAATAATAATAATTATAATAATTATAATAATAATAATAATAATAATAATAATAATAATAATAATAATAATAATAATAATAATAATAATAATAATAATAATAATAATAATAACAATAATAATAAATATAAAGGTACTTACTCATTGACCGTGTCCGAATCAATTCGTATTCTAGTTTTAATTATATAATAATAATTATTGCTGTACGCGCGGGTAAAAAAATTAATTTTATAAATAATATACTCGTATATTACACTTATATACCTATACCTATAACCAGTACGGTGGTTACGTGTACCGCGATGGTATTTAATTGAATTCAGTTTTGACATAAAAACAGAAACCAGTAGAAAAATACAAATCGTCATTACGTGCGTGTACGCAAAAACGCAATAGGTAGTTCGCCAAACTCATACAACAATCAGCTGATTTCATTCGTATTCCGTCTATAATTCTATATTTTATGTACCTGGTAAGTGGTAGGTACCTATATAATAGTGTATACTCGTATATAACGACTGTTCGTAAATATACATGAAAATATAATGTTTAAAATCCATAATTATAATATTATTAATAACATATTTAACGCGTATTGTAAATTCAAAAATAATTAATTTGAAAAAATAGTTTTGTCCTGTCGTCATGACCACAATCGGATAATCGACAAAAATGTGTTCCAATAAACTTCGTATGGTCTTTGACTGTATGTAATGTGTGTATATATATACCAAGGTATATAAGGAAATGTGGGAGATTTTATACAAGTCTTGTTTTAATTTTCCAAAGACGATCGCACCCCGCCGTTTTAATTAAAATTTAAAACTTATATACGCGCGCACGACTATTATATTATGTACAAAATACAAATCATTCACGTTCATGTTTATCGTCGACACGCGATTTTATATATAGTTGCCATTTATTATACTTACAATATTATTATTGCTATAATACACTTTTGTGGCGTGTATTTTTTTTTTTTTTTTTATAAATTCATCGCATCCGTTCGATAATGTTGTATAAATTTGTGCGGTTATTATATCGTTTACAGAACTGTTGTTACATACTCGTTATATACATAGCGTGTCACATAAATAATCGTATCATACTATCATAAATCTTTCTCCGACTGTATATTATATCACAGTGTATACACGACTCTCATCGCTTCCCGAGAATTTTTTAAATTTCAACGACGATCGAAACGAAAACACTTATTGACAAATTAATACATACAAAATATTAAAAAATTTAAAAAATATTAAAAAAATTTAAAAAAAAAATAAAAAAATATATTAAAAATATTCTAAATAGCATGATTTTGTTCGAAAGTTTTAAATAAAAAATATAATAATGATATATACGTGAAAATAATTATAATATTTTAATTCAGTTAAGTCATTGACTGTAGTAGGTATATATGAATATAATATGGTATACAATCGGTGAGAGAGAAAGTTTTCAAACGTTAAATAAACTATTTAAAAAAAATTTATTAAATAAAAAAAAAAAATAGCTATATATAATAGGACAACAAAACAGATTTATATCGCAGTATATAAAAAACGGTTTGTAAGTCGTAACCTTAATATAATACCTTGTATTCTTGTATATATACAGACAAAACTTCGCGTGGAGAATTTTGGATACATATAAATATAACGACTAATTTTTACCGGATTCTACGATTCTTCGCGCATTTTTTCTGCACAATAACACAGCGACACTTGTGTTTCGTAATAATATTAATACGAGTATATACAGAGCGATCAAAAGATTATACACACGTTAAAAAGCACGTAATTCCCTCTTGAATTTGTGACGCGAAATTCTGATCACACTGTATAGTGTATACACACTGCAGTTATTATAATATACGATATTACTCGTATGAAAGCTGCTCAGACGCTTTTTTTTTTTTTTATATACGGGGGAAACATTTTTATAATGCATATGGGAAAGCTCCTTATGAAATAATATTACGTATATACAGCAGGCGTTCGAAATTCGAAGAATAGATATCTACCGAATACACGAAAGGGTGCGTGCGAAAGGATTTTAGGGGCAAACTGAAAGGACGTCATCGCGCGCTCTCGTGTAATACGATACGACTTAAACGCGCTTTTTGCAGTCACTTTCGTATTACTATTATTGTAACACTCCTAAGTATAAATATAATATTATACATGTATCGTATAATATGTTTGCTACAACAACACGAGCCGCGTTTCTTTTCCAAAAGCACCTTTTCGCGGGATTTCGTAACAAAAAAAAAAAAACCCCCCAACAAAACTTAACATAAATATTACATATTTGAAGGTTTTATGGTCGAGAAATCTATAAATCTTTCGTACAGGATTTATATTTATTTGACAAAATATTTATACGGGTATATCATCAAGGCAGATTTCAATATTTCATCCGATTTCGAACGCAGTATAACGTCGCGGTTTTAATGATGTGTATAAGGATTGTAATTTGTAAGGTTTTAGGGGTTTAGGCACAATATGATATAGGTTATATAGCTTAAACATAATAATATAAAGCATAATATTATATTTATAAACGAGAAATTGTGAATTTTAAGAATGAATATCTCGAGAATAAATGTATGATATTATCCATACAATTATTATACTCGTAATAATAATATAATAGTATATGAGATTTATTTTGGTCAATGATTTTTTTTTAATGATTATATAATATTCGATATAATTAATGTATCGAAATTACGAGGATTTATAAAAAAAAAAGTGAATATTCTTAGTTATGTTATACAGCTTATAGGTAATATTATTCGTTTTACGATTTCTAGTTATATTATTCTTAAATCGCACATAGGATTTCGTAATAAATAATAAAGTTACTATTTAATTTCGTATACTTTGCGGTATAAAATATTGTACTTATATATGATATGACCATAACAGGGGCGGACTGAGAACCTGAAGACCCAGGTGGCAAAATATTTATAAAATACTAAAACATCACTAGATAAATATGCTTAATAATTAATGAAATAATAAATGTTACGAGTATATTGAAATTTTTAAAAAATTTACCAAAAAAATATATAAATTCTATTTTTATAATGATATATGTGTATTTTTGAATTTGTATGCAGATACTATTACCTACTACCAGAAAAAAATGATCCAATTACCATGAATAGTATAATATGACTCTGGTATAGAATTTTATCTATTTGAAACTAATCTTTGGGTAATTTTTTAATTTTTCAAAATTAAACTTATCCTGTAGGAAAAGGTACCAATAAATGATGAAAATGATGGCATTTTTTCACGAAAATTTAAGCTTTGACGAAATTGATTTCAATATTTCACGATAACTCGGGCAATATTGAACTTAGAGACTTGAAAATTTTATTGGTTGTTCACATGGGTACTTATATAACTGACTAAGTTGTCTTTAATATACTTACAAGAATTGTCTAATAAATCATCACATGATTCTTATTATTTATGATTTATGATTTATGAAAATCTTATTATCATTTTTGACATCCGTTTCTATTCCTAATTTTCCAAACAATCTATGCCTAATACTAATTGTATATAGATAATATTAATATATTTTTCATTATTTATATGTGAAGTAATAATTAAGTTAACATTATGATTAAATTCTAAAAAGTGTTCTGCTTTAAAAGACTTATCAGTTTTCTAATTTTCATGCTTCTGATGTGTTTCTTAAATCTTATACCTATTTTTTTTTCATGTTTGGCCAATATAAAATATTTATCACAATCTTCTCACTGAATTTGATATACCTATTCCTAATTTTTCGGTTTCAATTATTTTGTCTTTTGTGTTGCCCAATAGACTCATGAAAAGAAATCATAAAAATAATGCTCATATGGATTTATTATACTCGTATTTATTCAGTTTTCATTGTCATTTGTTGGTTAATTTCCCTGTCTCATAGGGTCAATTTTGATAACCTAAATAAAGTACCAACTATATCCGCTTTTCAACTGGAAACATATATTCTATTCGTGAAATTCGGAGCATTATTTCGAATAGAAAAAGTATTTGCTTACATAAAAACAAAAGGGACACACATCATTGTAAAACCAATAAATTTTTCGCTTTGCTCAAAATCAAAAATATTCAAAATAAATAAATAAAATTGAAGAAAAGGAAAGACTCAAATATAAAAATTTACAGAGGTCTTGTGCAGGTAATGCCACTTTCCCCCTCGCCAGTACGCCTCTAGAGTGCAATGTATTCACGCGTGTTAGTATTATAGAAACTAAATCCTATATTAAGTTTTCGTAAGTTCATTAGAAACAAGTTAATATAATTATTGTATATTATTATATTATGGTTTATAAACAATAAAACAAACTTATGCATATAATAATAAATTATATTATAAATAAATATAATTATTTATATGCGTTAGCATACGTAAGACATGATTTCAAATCAATATAATTCTAAACAAGCAAGAAAAATCACTCTAAACAAGCCAAACATGAAATCATTTCCAAAAATTACTACTATAAAAAGGGATCACGAATAAATGATTGTTTTTGACATATATTGGTCCCGGCGGAGCAATATAAGGACATGATGAATCTTTGATTTATTTTTAGACAACAACAATACGTCTGAAACCATAATAAAATAAGATTATCATTTCGGAGAATTTCAAAGTAATTTTTAAAAATAAAAACACATTTATTATCGGTTGTAATGATCTCACATAATATATATACTTGTATATACTCGTATAATATATAGGTACAAATAATTCTTCTGTGTTTTGGGGGAGAAATGGATATATAATGGAATATAACGTGTGTCAAAGAGTATAAATTTATTTATTTTATACTTATTTATTTGATTATTGTAGGTATAACGCATATACGTTATTTTTATCCCACTTCAAATTTCCGTATTAATAATTATTATAATAATGATTGATTCGTGACGTTTTAATATTTTTATGTTGTATTTTGAAAAATTGCAAATAAAATTGTTAATTTGCAATTTTTGCAATCGTTTAAATTTAATAATCCTCGTCAAAATCGTAATTTCTAAGTGCTTAAACCTGATTGAAAAATTACTGTAATACCACGAGGTCATAAAGTTCATTTATCATTTATTTCGTCATGAAATAAATAAATATTTTAAATAATTGTGATAAAAATGATACATTCTAAAATTGTTCAGCAATTCGTTGTATTTATATTATATATGTAACGTAAATGCTTTATCACAATTCGACGAGGAACTAAAATAATTCGACTAATTATTATCATACAGTCGTTTTCTCTCCGGAGTAATAATGATAATTTAGAAATTAATATATATTGGTCTCCAGAGGGATGAAGACTCTATAAGAATGAAGTTTTGACAATAAATAAGAAGGTCGACCATAATAATACTGCCGTTGTCCACGTTATAATTATATTCAACGATAATATAATTCAAAGGAATACGTTCAACCGTAAAATATTAAAATATTTGTTAACACGAAATATTTATTTTAACGTTATCATTTAGTGTATAAGTAGTTATATATAATTACGATTTTATTATAGTTTAATATTATAAAAAAATTAATAATTTTCCTACGTACAAAATGTAAAATTAAAATCATAACGTCTTTAAAATGGAATTAAAACTAAATTTTAACACTATTTGCTGCAACGCAAAATACTGGAAATCAAAAAAATTACCCGTTTTTCGAAATTAAAAAGGTCCACGGGAAACAGCCTGTTACGAATAATAATAATAATAATTATCAATATTATATAAAATATAAAAAATGATAATTCTCGTGACGTTATACATGCGAAGATGTCACGTGGCCAAATGGATCGCGTTTGTCATTGATTCGTTTGGATTTGGAAGGCTTCCATGGCTCGTTGGCTTATACGCGTTTTTTATGGTTCCTCCGGGAACAAACGTTTCTATTACAATAACGTTAGACCGGAGATGTTTCAACGTCTTCAAAATAATGTTTTCAAAATAATAATCAAGCACTAAATCTAAAATGTAATTATGCATAGATCACCGTCATCCTTATAACCAATACCAGAATTTCTATAAATATTTATTTATATATGCTTTATGTATCGAAAACACAATATACGAGTATAAAATATTTTTCTGAAACAAAAAAAAAGACAAAGAGCCTGTGAGGCCTGTGGATATTAATGCAAACGATTTCGAGTAAAGATTTTTTTTTCTATATTCGCCTACTTAATTATAATATTAAGATATCCACAGAATTGTTTTTCACGCCGCAAAACGCGTGCACCCGGCCCAAGTATTTGGTACAAGACCGTTGTTCGAACGTATTTCTTATTATAGTTCAGCTATGACAACGTCAAATTATTTTGAGTACCGTCCGTGTAAAAATGTCCCACAAGATAACAGTCTGTGGCTAGGTAATAGATAATGATAATAATAATGATAATGATAATAATAATGATAATATTATTATTATATTGCCGCCGTTGTGTTATTTTTGAATGTGGGTGAAGGTTACGTACGCGTTAAACCGTGCATATTATAATATTATTATTATTATTATTATTATACAGAAGCAGATCGTCAAAACGATTTCCGAACGGGTTTCAAAACGAATATTATTAATACAATAATTCGACCCGACTGTAATTATTGCGTATTTGCGTATATATTCGTAATAAACCACTAATAGCAATATTATGATATATATACGTACACAAATTGTGATATTAATATGATGATGACATCCCGGTTGACCTAGACATTGCGATGGACTAACGAGTGTGTGACGAATATTTCGTTTCGTCTTCTCGAGTCTCGACATATTTATTATACACGAGTATAGGTATTAAAGATTTAAAGTTCACACTATAAACTTGTTGTATAATCTGCGGTATTACATTGAAACGAAAAAAAAAAAAAAATTACAATCATATTAGTAATATAATAATAGTCGAGACTGCCCATAAAATTCGGTTAACGCCATCTCAAACGCGTTGTATATACCTACCTATTATATAATTATATTTTTCTCGCACGATTTGAAATTTAAACGATGAATTTGATATTAATACGTATCAATATTATTCGTCGTTGCAAGAATAATGTATTGATAACGATTTATATAAACCGCAATCCGCTGCAATTTTCAGTCGATTAGACTATTGGAAAATATAATATTAGTTATAGATGCAAAAGTTAAATTGTATTACATATAGTTATAGATGCGTTAGATTGAGTTATATTATCGTATAATCTATAATAGTCGAGCAAATATAGTATAGTTATAGTATAGTTATAGTTATAGTAGGTCGACCAAAAACAAAACTACAGGACAATCGTTTGAAATTCCATTCGTTTTATTTCGATTTTCGATTACACGCATATGGTCCATGGTTGCGTGCGATCGAGAGCAAACGCATACGCATAAAATATTATTTCAGACGAGGCTAAACGCAATTGTATGTAACTACTTATTACTTATACGCAATAATATCATATTAATATTATTATTGATATTCCATACTGGATAATAAAAATTATATCGCAATCATATAATAATATAACTTTATCTCATATATATATAATAATTATTACAAAGATACATCCAATAAAAATATTGCATCGAAAATATAACTGAGATAAATTAAGAATTTATATAAATGTGAACGATTGTCATTATTTTCGTAACGTGAAATTTCGATCACTCTGTATACATTATAATATTCAACAATATGTAAAGAATCGCAAGGTGTACTTTTACTTTTTTTAAAAAAAAAAAAAAATCCATTAGGTAGTTTTTTACGGCTTCTGCAGTTCTGCACGTATATGTTATGTTATCAGCGACAAGTATCTATATATTCTATGAAATTTCATAAAATTATAATATTCTTATTTATACGATTCTATTGTATACTAACCAATTCTTTTTAGTAGTTCAATTAATGAAATTTAACGATATTTTTACACGTAGATATTATATCTTTTATTTAACGAAATTAAAATTATGTAATATTATAATAATATATTAGTAGTTAAATTTTTTTTTAATATATTTAATAATACTTATTGCGATACGAATAGGACATTTGTTCAAAAATGAAATCATCAAAAAATAATAAAAACAATCGTTTGATTTGATCGATATTGAATTAGATATAAAGTAGAATAAAATATACGAGTATAATATTGTGAAAAACGCCATAAAACGCAATTAAATCTTACGTATTGGTATTAGAAATTTTACGTACAAACGTATATATTATAATAATTATACCAACCAAATATAAGGCGATAAAGTTTTACATCATACATTTTTTAGTATACCTATACGGACAAACATTATTTTTAAATATTCTCTCGTATCGTTTCGCAAATATAATATAGTTTATAAATATCTCCGAGACACGCGTTTAACGATAATAGTCTTTGAAAATGCGAATTGTTTAAATACGTGAGCATTTTTTTGCGTTTTTCACCGAATAATATATTATATAGGTTAGGTTAGAATTACATATACCCATACATATATATATATCGTGTGTAATTTTGGCGCCGTCGACTGAAAGATCGAGAAAAGGTGAAAAAAATAAAATAAACCAGGATTAAGAGCCAAAAAGAAGAGAAAAAAACTATCATCGCGCCACGTGTGGACCAAAAATTCTCAGACGGAATTTTATATTATAAATTAGACGATAAGAATAGGGATGACGATCGCACGGAATACCTACTTTGACGTCGGCACGGTGTAAAGGGCCGTGGTAACTCTGGTAACCCAATTAACCGACGCGGTAAGAAATAGAACGAGAGAGAGAGAGTGAGACAGAGAAAGAGAGAAAGGGAAAAAAAGAGAAAAGTTTTCCACTAGGCCAGAACAAAAGAGGATAATGTGAAATATACGACTATAATGCGTATATACGCGAATACAGTGGCGGTTTTAGACTATATTTTTGGGGGGGGTCCTCGAACTTTATAAATGCTTTATATATTACAAATATGATTAAAAAAATAAAGTACTATAAAAATGTTAGTAAATCGTAGTCGAAACTCGAAATGATCGATAAATTGAGTGTTAAATTATACAATAATATAATATATAATTTTAAATTATAAATTTTAGAAATAATAAAAGTATATTAATTGTACACCACTGGGAACTGGCCATAAAATTACTGATATGGATATGGAATTAATACAATAAGATATAATTGACATATAGATTACGATTTACGAGTATATGTGGGTCGCGAATATTCTATATTAACTAATATGATATACAAAATAACTATAATATACTCGTATTATTTAGAATTTTAGATTATTATAAAAATATTAATATAAAATCTTTAAATTTTAAATACGTTTGATAATATTTTATAATTTACTTAAATTTCTGGGGGGGGTCCAGACCCCGGGACCCCCCCCATAAAACCGCCACTGCGCGAATACATAATAAAATATGTGTTTACAACACGACGGAAGCGCACGTATACACGACAATGTGAGTACATAATAATGCGAGTTTAAATTATACGTGAGGCACGTGTCGAGTGGACGTTATTAATTATTATTGTTGTATGTTATAATATAATTACTTTAGAAATGATAAGTATGGGTAGTTATACTTAAACCAGAGGCGAATCGAGAAATTTTGTAAGGGGGGTTCAAAAATCATATTAAATATTATTAAATTAAATCCTTATATATTACTTATGAAAAAAAAATATATACGCATAATCTGTATTAAAAATAAACGTTAATTTTTATATTAGGTATAATTATTATTTCAATGGGGGTCTGGACCCGAAATCCCCCCTTGGGTACGCCCCTACTTAAACAGATTACGTTTTATACGGTATACGTTATAAAATAAAAGAAGAGCCGATAATGCTGTGTAAGGAATATATAGGTTTAAAGAGGAAAGTGTTGAAAATTTTGAACGCAATGATGATAACTTATCACTTATTACAATCGAAAAATGATTTTGACCGAAGTACATCAGATAATAAAATATGTATTGATAACAAATTTTACGTTCATTCGGTTTCTAGAGAATAATAAAAAAAAGGACACGTCATTGTAAAACCAAATACAATTATTTTCGCTTCGCTCAAAATCTAAAATATCTGCAAAAAAACAATAATATGATTTTGTTCGATTCCTTCTGTCTTCTGTGTTTTACACCAAAACTCTTGATTTCTTGTCTTCATGATCTTTATGAGATGAACAAACGAAATGTATTTTTACACGCGAGTTTCACTAGGTATACAAATTACGACGCGTCGAAAATCAAATTCTACAACCTACACCATTATAAAATATAGTTCTCCCGCCAAAACGATTTTAATATATTTTTAAAGTCGTATACAACACCGCAGCGTATGTTTAAGAATTAGATTGCGTGTTTAGTATTTTTTAAAGAAAAACGGAAACGTAAGAGTTAAATTATATTATGTGTATACTTATTACATGTACGGGTTTTGTAATTTAATATTATGTAACGAGTTTTTCGAACGTAATTATGAATATTTTCGAAAAAAAAAACACAAAATTGACGATCAGACATAATAAATAACGTTACTTTTCGCGGTTTCTAAAATTTGTGAACTCCTTCCAAACGGGTTTTCAGAACCTCACCCGTTATATTATAGATTTTAATTTTTCAGTCGTATAATGTTTAACATACGTCTTACGAGTATGGACTGTTCGTATTAAGGATAATTTCAATTTTTAAAATAAATTTTAATTTAAATTATTTATGTACAGTTATTTCTAATCAAACTCAAGGCGCAGTATCCTGGTAAAGGTACTCCGCAGTAAGGTCATCGTCCTGTAACAAGACTCCTGTTATTATTTTTCGACGTTACAACGATTCGTTCGTGATCGCACAAACTTATATAAGAACGTAATATAATAATAATTAGTAATGTTTATCTTTACAATAATTGTCATTATAAGTCCTCGACGTCTTCGGGATCTTGTCAAGGGTGTGTGCGTATTAGAAAATATTAAATTGATACGAGTAGATATAGATAAAAAAACAACTCGTATTTATCGAAAAATATCATTTATATTCGACAATTCAACGGAAAAATACCTGGTTACAATAATATTGTATCGATTTCAGAAATCGCAATCCAAATATGATAACGATAATCGTAATCACGAACCGGAAGATAACGCGAAGTTAAAATGTGTACAAATGTATTATTATTTTCGTTATTATAATAATGTAATATTATATTTTAAACGGGCGCGCGTTCGTATTATTATTTCAACGGTTACTCCGAGCAAGCCGCGCGGCTATAAATCGTATAAAAATTATCTTCGCTGCTCGTTAAAAAACGTTTCCTACGAACACTCTGTGCGTTGTCATAATCTTAATTTACTGGCAATTTTCGACGATAATAATTAATAAAATATACAAGTACGCGAATAATGCTTAAATTATTATCCCCGCGAAGAAGAGACAAATTTATGCGTATATAAACGTGTTCGCACAACAATAATAATTCATGTATATACGCATTTTGACTCAGTTTTCGCTTAATTAAATTTTACAAAAAGTCTCGGACGGACGAATAATTAGATTTTTTTTTTCATATTTTTTTATCCTATATTTATTATATTCTTCCAACGTGTTTTTGCACGCCAGCATCAGGAATTTCGCCCTCGAAGAAAACACCGGAGTATTATTATTATTATTATGATATTGTCGTACACGAAGACCGGGGAAAAAAAAACACCGTAAGCGATCCCCGAAAGGGTTAAGTCGGTAGTTTTTCTTTTAACGTAATTCGAGAGATGACGTCTAGTTTAATTTCGTTATTATTACTTTTTTTTTTTTTCGATCCTGCCCCTCCTAATCCTCGTCGGTAAGGTTGTGGCACGCGATACTTTTCTCAATATAACATTATAATAAAATATATACAGACTGTACGATATAGTCTGCTCTTATTCCGTCGTCGTATTTTGAATATAATTAAGGATATATTTACGTATATCGTCTTCACCCTGCCGCCGTGTATACTCGGAGGGCCGTCTTTTTTCGTCCTTCTCGCGCACGCGCCACGCCAATTATACAATATAATATAAATATAGTACCCTTGCGTCGAACGGGGACGGTCCTCTCCGACCTCGTTAGCTTTGTAAGTCCACTCTCGTCACCGCTCTCTTCGGCGTTTGTTTTGTTTAAAAATTAAAAGGAAAAATAAAAAAAAAAAACACTTTATAATATACGTAGGTATAATAAGAGAAAAAATCTGTTTTTTTCTCTCTCCCCGGCAGTCTTTTTACCCGTATCGGTATAATTTCCAACGCAAACAGAAATAATTAAAACGTCCGCCCGACTTATATTATTTTAATATATTTCTATCGTCTCGAGAGCGCACTTTCGTCGTGGCCGATACCTAAAAATCCGGCATAATATTATTATCATTATTTCGACGTAATACGACCGATATTATGGTAAAACGAACGTAATCGAATTATACGTTCGCGTATCGGTCGACGATAATCCGCTTATGCTAATATAATATTATTATGTCCGGTGCGGGACGGACGGGTAGAAAATAAAACGAGTAATGCGCCGAGAGATCGCAACACGAAGAAAACGACGGAGGAATAAAAATCGACCGGAAGGAATAATAGAAGAAAAGAAGAGATTTGCATTTTAAGAGGATGCTGCGCGCAAATCATTGTTTTTTTCGTCCGTCTGCACGGGCGAACAATTAAAACGTCCCGTCAAACTTAAGGACGAACAATGCGATGTCATGTAATATATAAATACGTCTATATTGTAAGAGATACTCGCGAAGATTTCTGTTTTAAACTCGTAATTTAATTTTAATTTTTCCATCTTATCGTTAATTTATTCGCTCGTTGTGAACATATACACGGGCAGACATTATAGCTTTACCGTATTCACTAAGTATTTTAAATATTTAATTTAAAAATTATTAAGATTAGCCATTGTATTATATCGAATTTTACAGCCCCACAAAACGTTACGATTATTACAACTCGTGTGTAAAACAAGTTGCCTATATTCGAAATATAAAATAATTATTGTTTTTAAAACTTTCTCGTATTATAAATAATTATTATTCATTATAATTACGTACGGCCATGTAGATAATTAACTAAAAAAAAAAAAAACTCGTACGATATTATATAAATTAATTTGATTAATTTAATTATATCGTTAACATAATTCTGGAATAAATTATTATTATTGTATATTAATATCGTATAATAATTAACAACGTTTACGAAGTTAAAAATATTGTAAAATCGCCAAGGAAATATTCATATATATATTACGCGTAATAATAATATATTAAAATATTGCAAATTGTACGATTTCAAATAATATACGCTAACGAGTATACTGAAGTATATACGTTTTAAACTTATATATAAAAAAAAAATATGATTATTTTTCGATATTTATCGTATGGTTACCATGGTAGTGTAAGAAACCGTGTAGTTATTATAAATTTATTAAGTGCTTATTATGCGTATATAAACCACGATGGTATCCTCGGAGTATTATAAACCGAATATTTTTAATTCGTCCGTGACCTCGCAGAATCAAATCAAATCAAATCAAATTTCAAACGCTCAACGATTCGTAATAAATTTTTTATTCGAATAATAATAATAATATAGCAATTAAAACGTTATTAGACGACGATTATTCGTATCTATATATAAAATAATATTATAATAATATAACGTGCGTGTTTTTTCGAGATAAAAGACGATACGGTATATATTTTTTCTCCTCTATATCGCGGCTGGTGAAAAGTTTCAAAAGTGTAAAAGATAATAATAATCACGCGGCGGGAATCCAATATAATAATATGCGCTTTGACTAGGAAAGCGTGAAAATCCCCGTCCCTTTTGTTCGACTTTTTCCGTATCGAAAAAAAAAAAATATAAATAAATAAAATAAATAAAGAAGCCGCGTGTTCGTATATATAATAATGTATATACGTATAATATTATTATATAGACCCTTAAACTGAAATACCGATGTGAATACGAATTTATGCGTATATACAGGACGCGAGGAATAAGAAAAGGAAACCGAACGGACCGGAAAAAAAAAAAAAAAAGAAACTTTCGACTTTGATGTGTTAACGTTATTTTTCGCCCCGTCGTCGTCCACGTGGTCGTATAATAATAAATAATAATATAATAAATTGCATTAATATTATTCGCGTGCATATAATAATATGATATTATATTCGTCCGTATATTTTATTAATAACGTCCTCCCTTGACCTCGAATCCGACGTCGTATCTAATTTAAACTTTTCCTGCGCCTTTATTAAAAAAAAAAAAAAGAAAACGTATACTTTACGCGCGTATATTTTTTATTTTTATATATACTTTTTATATTATTATTATTATTATTATTATTATTATTATTATTATTATTATTATTATATAGACGTATACGATTTCATTTTTTCATCTTTTTGCTCCTTTGAACGCGCGTCTTGTTTGCGCTGTCGGCAAGATATACCGAAAAGTTTCTCCGACGAAAAGAAACCCTTGGGAACGCTTTTCTCTGGTTGTATACTCGTATATACGCGCGCGCGTACGATATATAGAGGCTTCGTCGAAATTAGACTGAGATTCGCGTTTCTTCTTCCTCGCATTTTTTTTCTTTTTTTTTTTTTCAAATTAAATTTCTCCCCCGAATATTTATTCAAGTATAGACAAACAATAATATGCCGTCGCGCGGATGACGTTATATATAGGTATAATATGTATATTATATCGTACGCTATTATGACAGTCAGGTTACAGGCCATCGCAAGTATTATCATCACAAGAGGACGGATCTAATAATAATATATTATAAGTATATATCAGCAGAATAAATCGTACTTACGTGAATAAAAACTTAAAAAACAAAAAAAAAAAAAGTTAGATACGTATATATTACAACGAAGGCGAAAAATTCAGTCTTCGTTATTGAGTGTTTAAGAAGTGTTTATACAGAATGATCAGAATGTTATGCCTGTATGATTTATATGATAAACATTACAGATTTGTGTTATTTGTCTTTATATGAAGTGTAATATCACCAAATTCTGATCACTCTGTATATATTATCTGTTGTGTATGGTGTATCTGTGAAAGAGAGATACTTATATAATATGTGTATATAGTGTTAATCTATCACAATTTATAGTTTTGTATATAGTTTTCAATAATATATACAATATTATTTGTAATTTAAAATATTTTAACAATTTTCACAGTATGAATAGATCAAAAATAATATTATTCGTTTCTTTTCTAAATTATTATAACATTGTAATCGTGGTTTTTAAAGATTTCAATTTTAGAGTGCGAGGATGAAATAAAAATAAATATTTTTAAATCCTCAACTAATGATATACATTTATTATACCATTTTAATAGATTACAAAAATACATAAAATATGGCAAAATTTACATATATAATCGATTAGTCCGAATAATAGTTATAAATTATTTTTGATAAATTTAAAAAAAAAAAAATTACTATTTAAGTAATACGCACGTTCAACGAGCTTCACGATACAGTGATAAACACTTGTGATGGAAATGATAATAAAACGCCACGAGGATTTCTGTCTGGAATTAATATAATATATTATGCGCAATTTTAATTATGTCGCACGACCGAAAAAGAGCTGCAAAGAAAATCGTACGATTTTTACACTTCTCGTTCTGCAATTACACGCGTCTTATGTTATTTGCTTTTGGAAAGGATATAATGCGAGATTAAACGTGTACAAATGAGAAAACTTCCTGGGTACATTAATTAACTGCAGTACACGCGCATCACACACGACTCAAAGTCTTACTCGCACGTACACGTTATGTATGTATAAATATGTACTTAAGCTCTTCTGAGTAATGAACTTGAAATTCGTTCTTCGAGGACGGCGTGCGCGTATACTCGTGTAAATATCGTGTAAATTATAATATCGTCTTTTGAATAATATTCTCAGCGAATCTGTTTTTTTTCCGATGTGCGCAATTATTTCGACGCGGCCTTATATTATACAACACAATTAATAATTACGAGTATATGCTTTTTCAGCGAGTTTTATATTATACGAAATAAAATATACAACGAGAGAGACTACTATATTATAGCTATAGGTAAGGCTTTGCACCCGAATTAATCAGAACCCGTAACACCACTAAAAACCCTTAAAAAACAAACACATCAAACCCTTATTAACCTGAATAGTATATTTATTTAAATAACCCGAATTAACCCATAACCTAAATAAAAAATTCTGGTTAACCTAAAACCCGAATGAATTTTCAAATTAAGAATTACTCCAATACGTAATTATTTGTATTATATATTTGATATAACTTTACATAAAATAATTTGAATATATTAATTCTTAACAGTATATACTATTGTCAATATGTATACTCTACAAAAAAAACAAATAAAAATTACAATTATTTATAATTATTATAATTTAAACTATTATCCTAATGTCCATTACTGTTAAATACTGATGATAAATTGACATATTTGGGTAAAAATAATATCTTAATTCTTAATATAAAATACAATTAATTAAAAGTACAAAACGAATTTAAACATGTTTATTATTGATGTATTTTATTTATTATTATTTATGTATTTACTTAACACCAGAATTAACCATTATTAACCCGAATAATACCGGTTATGAGTACCCTAATATCTAGTAAAAATTTTCAATGTGGTGTTTAAATCCGAATACCATCAACACCTGAAACCCATAACCCGAATAAATAATTCGGGTGCAAAGCCTTGATTATAGGTAATATTATTATTCAGACGAACGTTTTCCGTTCGTTTCAATCTGAAAAAAAAATAGTTTGAATCAATTCAAAAATCGTATATTACATGAAATATACGAGAAATCAAATCGTAATAAAACGCGATGATTTATTGATTTTTTTTTTTTTATCAATTAATTGCGAATAAACTTCTTTCGTATATTATTGTATTTCTTTGGTTGATTTTTTTTTTGATATCAGTAACACGCGACCATCGATAAAATCGAAATATTAACTTTGTTGAGCTTGTAACTATAATATTTACGATGTTTATAAAAATGTACAGTAAAAGATCAAAATTTATTTTTCGAATCCAAGTAGACGAGTATTATATAAAATTATAATATGTGCTGCGCGACGTCGAAAAGGCGAATAGTGAATATTAAAAAAATAATATTATATTAAACTTTATTTCGTACACAAACAGGACGAACGGAATAATAAAAAATAACGATATCATTGAAAACTTGACTCCACCAGTTTTTTTTTTAATACGATTATATTCTAATCACTCTGTACACTCGACTCGTCTCATATGTGGAAATTTATTTTCTATTTTATAATAATAATATCGTATTATTATTATTATAACTTACTTTACATCATATTATTAAAATATAATACGCGAGTATGGAGCGAACAAGACGATGAAGAACGTTTCGTTCGGCATTTATTTTTTCCCTCGTCGAATTCGTTCCTCCGGAAGTTATATATTATTTGTTATTATTAATCCAAAATCTATCGTGCGAAAAATTGTCTATTGTCGCGTTCCTCCGACAGAGAGTTTCCCAATATATTTCGTATATAAATATATGAAAAAAAATAAATATAAATTTTGGTTCGCGTAGTTATTGTAAATATTATATTTTAGTATACAGATTTATTCGGATAAAAACGACGAATCAACGTCATATCAAAAATACAATACAAAAATGTAAACGTTTTGAGTGCAGTGAGCCGAAAACCGCGTCGAGGCTGTATATTATTATTATTATTATTATCATTTTGTACAAACATGTTGTTTATTATTATTTATTACTATTCTGATAAGGACTGAATTATTAAAATATAATATAAGTTTTTTTTAAAATAAATATACTTTTACAGGATATACAAATGTTCTGCAAGATGATTTAGTCGTAATAAGACATATTACATTATAATATATAAGTATATTATTTACAATTGGAGATCTGTGTATGTTTTCTATATACAATAAGTATTCTACACGTAAACGATCCTATAAACTAATTTTTTTTATTATTTTTTTTCTGACACATTTGATTCGAATTTTGCAAGTTGTAAATTTTTTTTGTATTTATATATAACACTAGTTACCTAACAATAATCTATTTTGATCCATATTTAAATATGGAATTTAACTTTTTTATGCTATATTCGACTGAATTTTGCTCAGAACCGTTTTTTTTATAATGTAATTTTTTATCATTGCTTTCAAATTTTATTAAAAATTCTACAGTATCTTATTTAGACCTGTATCACTTGCACCTTATTATCAACTTTTATTTTTTTTTTATATTTAAACGTCAGAAGACTTTAATAGTATTTTGAAAGTATCTATATATAGTTATACATAATATAATTATTTGTTAAGTATAACCTAAATTTAAATACGAGTGTATTCTGTGGTCTTCACGGGTACCCACATCTATCCACCATCCCCTCTTGCTAATTTCAGTGCTCAGGCCTTTCACAAACCCCTTCGCAAGCCACTGCTTTCAATTCTATCGTTGTTTTTAGATTTTGAATGGTCACAACGAATGCAAATACAACACAAGTTTAAACATACCAAGGTTGACATAGGTATACACAGGTTAGAATCTACTCGGTAGATTAATGATTTCAGCGATGGTGTGATCGTCATATATTCGTTTTTCGAACTCGTCTTGAAACAGTATTGGACTTGCCTGCCGGACCCCATCAAACTCCCTCAGACAACTATTTGCCGGAATATTATATTTCTGGCAATGAATTGTAGTAATAATACTCGTAACAACAACAATAACAACATAAATTTTACGTTTTCGTATAATTTATCTATAATACTGTTAAACTTATATGATTACGATTTGTGATTTCGAGGCGGAAAATATGGTTTTTATTAAAGTAACCCCTCGCGTGGAAAATATTATAATAGCGATATGAAGTCGGACTTTCGGACCTTATTGTTCGGGTTTTAAGTGTTTATAGGGGGCGCGGCGTTCAAAGTACTGCGGTCAGAACAGCGCCCCGTGAAATGTATTTTAAGTAAAATATACAACCATTACAATACTCGTATTATCAATAAGGACGAGTTAAGGGTGAAAGGGAAAGGGTGTTCTTGAAAATCGCAAATATCGAACGTATTTTAATTTCCAATATCGCCGTATATTACTTATCAAATAATTACGTCGACTTTAACTAAATAATATTGATGAAACGTGTTCGCAAAATTATTTTTAGATAAAACGTTTACACGACCTAACATATAATTTTATATTATGCACATATGCAAATGTAATTTTACTATATAGAAGTAAATTTTTGTGATTTTCGGACAATTTCGACAGCACGATAACGTATTAAAATTACTATTATTATAATATTATACCATCATATACCATACTTTTGCTACGGTTAGCGATGGGTCAGTTTATTATTATTTGTTTCTCGGTGCCTGCACACTTCAATAACATAATATACACGTAATATTGTTCCGTGTTCTGACACGCGACCGTCGTCTATCCGTCCGACAGATTATAATAATATAATATTATTATACTCTGCTCGTTGGCAGATCGAAACGTCGCCCCCGCACTGCGCAAGGGTACCTCGCACGCGTTATCCCCGCAGGGATATCAATCCGTTCGGTCATAACCCTTTTCAATACTTTCGTCCCTTATCTGCATATATAACACGCAATGCAGTTTACGGACCCTTTTGGCCCCGCGCTGACCGCGTCAATGTTACAGGGCGTGTATACGCGGCGGCACACCCGCCGCGGGAGAGGAATGCGTTTGACGTGGCCGCGCCAGACGCAGGAAGTCGGAATACGCGCGCGGAATTTTAAAACAAAAAAAACGTAAAAATCACGAGGGAACGTATCATAATGTATTAAAATAACAACTCGTGATACGATGTACGACTACGGGTCTGCAGATTTTATATGATTTAAGTTCGAAATAAATACGTTCATCCCTGCAGACGATGTGTGAAGAGGCACATTTTTATAATATACGCGTAAAATATATTTTGAGAGTAAAGCATTACTTTTTTTCTAGTCTCCAAAGTCGAACGTTCACTTTTGAACGTACGATTTTTATTATTTATTAAGTTTCGTGATTATTTTTTTTATTGAAAAATCGTATTCGTTTTTTATTTTCACATTACACCGCACAGGATTATAAATTATAATATTTACAGTCCATGAGAAGCCGGCGTTTAGTGATGCAATTTAAATAACACCCGCGCGTAAAGTAAAAACATTCGTCAAATTTATTTTTAATCGAAAACTAATCGGTTATTCGGTTAGGTTAAGGTAACGTATAATAATTATTAAAATATTTTATTAATTAAAAATTTAACCATTATATTTCTAAATTTCATGGTATAATACGTACATTTAAATATTATTTTCGTCGTCTTAAGGGTTTGTCGAAATACACGAGTTTGAGATTCTACTCTATAATTAGTGATGCTACGAATCCTGATTTTTAAAGTCGAATCGAACTCCAAAGATCAATTTTAAAATTTTAACGAACTCGAACCGAACCGAACTACATAAAAATTGCATCGAACCCGAACCGAACATTTAAGGTTAAATAATGAACTTAACTAATTTTTGTTAAGTACACTTTCTGGTAAATGACTTATAAAGTAATAGGTATCTTTAAATTAAAAAAAAAAATTCAATTTAATGATTCAGTATTTTTATAAGTATTAAAAGTTTAAAAGTTAATTTATTTTTATAATAAACCTTGTAACTGGATTTCAAAAAATGTAAGGTTCAATTTTCGAACCGAACTATTAGGTATTTGGTTCGGTTCGAATATTATAAAATTTGAGTTCGGTTCGGTTCGGTTCGGTTCGACAATCGAACAGTTCGAAACATCACTATCTATAATATATACCTTATTATTTTGTGGTTATAAAACATACAGAATATATAAAATATAATTGCGATAATAGAAAATAAGACGAAATAAAAAGCGAAATCGAATAGTTTTTTGTATACTCGTACATAATCCTAATCCTAAGTACGTACATCGAATATAACTCGGTTGTATATCCGAATAAAGGATTAGCATAAATCGATTTCTGTTCCTTTTGACTGTGCGTTCCCTCTCGCAATCAATCGTATACACGCATTTTAATACTCGAAATAGTTATATTTTTTTTTATACGACGACAAGCTCGCGTTTAAACTTGCACGCAATAACGCGCATATAAGTAGCAATTCAATTATAATAATGTATGCATGAGACGGTAAACCGCATCATATTATAATATATTATATTGTACTCTATAAACGACCGACTAAACTATATTATAATATTATACCGTGGTCGTGGTATGCAGTGAGCTTGTTTGTATATATTATTATAAACTTTGAAAGAAACCGCGTATAATTATAATATTACGTATAGTAAGTAGTTAGAAATAGATAGGTATAATAAAGTGTGAAAAATTACGTGACTTTTCAATAAAAATTCTGAAAAAGTATAACTATCGTATTTTGATTCTAAACTCGCTTATAACGATATCGTTCAACGTAATATTTCAACGTTTCCGGTAATGACTTTTTGGTCAAGACCACAAGGTAGGTTACCCCGTATCGTATACCGAGGTTCAAAACCCGCAAGAAAAAGAGAGTGAGAGAGTGAGAGAGAGAGAGAAACGCGAACGGCCGAATACGTGTTTGACGATGAAATTTTTTTTTTATCTTCCCGTCGGGTAAATCGTCGGTCATCGGAAAATATAATAATAATAATAATCGTACGTCTATTTCGCGATATAAATAAGAAATCCGTCCGTTTATTTAAATACGCCACGGTAAGATAAATATAATGTTTTATTCATGGCGGGTCTTTTTTTTTATATATACCTACGCACGTAAGACGGCGGTCGCACGTTCCATATATGAGGAGGACATGGGCTTTTTCCACTAGTTTTTTACGAGTATTTTTTCAGTTTCTCTCCTTATTTTATATAAATATAATATTATATAATATATTCGCGTCCATTTTATCGTCGGCTGGTCGTACGCATTCGTTTGATGAAATAAACGATTTCGTGACGCGAACGGCACGTGACGAAGACGTGTTATGTGCCGATTTTCGCGAACACCCCGCCAAGTGTCCTGCGGAATTTCCTATTGTCGGCCCTCCTACACATCACGCGGCAGGACTTTACGCGTCTCGTCCCTTCGCAGTGTATACACTGTACACACAACGTATAATGTATTCAAAGTCCGATCAGGTGAAAGACGTTTCGACGTTTCGCCGTCAGTACATAATGAGCCCTGGGGACCCTTATTTTTTCACGTACGTATACGTTTTACCGCACTAGGCAGCCATTGTTTGAATTTCCAATGAATTTGATCGGAGAAGGGACGAGCGCTATATTTTATACGAAAAAAAAAAAAAAATAGAAGAAGAAAAAGGCAAAAGGTTGACGCACAAAAATATCGACGACGAGGATAGAAATACGGGGAGACGTGATCGTCGTCGACCGACGAAACGATCGAATATTATTCGCGAAATAACCCTGTCCGAGTGTAAACGGATTTGAAAAAAACAAAACGTTCGAATTTCATCCGTCAAACGTCAAACGCGCGTGCAGAGGAGTTCGTATCGTTATTTCAAAGACCTCATCGTATATTATTCTTATATTTTTCGACGACGCGTGGTTTCGTTTAACTTTAAATTCGTACACGCGGTCTTTGGCGAAACTCGATTTTCCTAAGAAAACTATTTGCACGCGATGCCATCCATCTTGTATATTATTATTATCCTAAATACGAAATACGACGAAACCGCAATTAAATCATCAACATAATAATATTTGAACAAAACTATAATATTATGATATTGCGAATGATTTATATTTCGTATTATATGTATATAAACCCTTATGAAATATCAAATCTCACAGACTATACGTGTGTGTAATTGTATATTCGTATACAAGACAAGTACCAAATACGTATTATTTATTAGCTCGGAGCAAATTATTAACTCTGGGAGTATATAAATGTATATAATTAATATATAACCTCACTATGATTATATGAACATCAAACGAATGTCAAACGCACTACGCACACACATATTATAGTAAATAGCTAAAATATCGATTATTATTATTTACAGGGGCGGTTCTAGGACCGCGTATTTGAAAAATTGTATACTGTTAAAAACAAAATTACGTATAATTATTGTAGTAAAAATTTGTGTTTTTTTGTTATAAAGTTATCCCAAAATTTTGACTTGGCACCCCCCCCCCCAACCAAGTCTCTGGAACCTCCCCTGATTATTTACCTCATATACCTACAAGACGCATAATAGTAAATATTATGTGCGAATAAACTCCTATAATATTAATATTATACTTTTGAGACATATATGCATATATATTATAATATATCTACAAATATACAGAATGTCTCACCAAGTTTCTCTCAGCCAATTTGATCTAATAAATATTTTTAAAATCCGATTTTGCAACTTATTTATGTATATAAGCAATAAGTCACATATTTCATTATCATATATATATATATATATTTATTTTTTTTTAGTACTTAAGAACAAAATAAAAAAAAATTTTTTTGTTTTCATACTTATTAAAATTTTGTGATGGGGATAGATGCGATTAACAAACTTCATTTTTCTAAAAATTGTAATAATTAAATTAGGTATTAATTTCTATAAAATATTTACTTAGTTATTTATTTATTTATTTTTAATTTCATGTAAACTGCAGCGTTTCATATCTGTTTCAAAACAAACATAATATTATAATCAAGTATGATGTTTATTGCAATTATATTTTAATTGATAAATGATAATAATGTAACATTTTAATATGAAAATAATTAATTCAAAGCGGAATCGCCACAAAACGGTCAAACTGTAATGTTCGCTAACCGTTTGCTGATCAATTATTCCACACTTAATTAGCCAAAAATTAGTTTTTTTCATTTTTTCATTTAGCCATAAGTTTGGCCTATATTGTTATTATTATTATTTTTTTAATTACAATTTATAATTTTAAGGAAAACTAAGACTACAAATTCGTTATCAATACACTTTCAACTAGAAATACCATTGCATTTATATTATTGTATGATAGAAGTCTCTTTGCATACTTATCGTATATTATATTACATAAAACGAGTATATGGATCAATAAATAAATTATATTTCATTGGTTTAAAACAAAACGTAAACATCGTTGAATTTTCATAGAACGTGATGATTCGAGTTGACTCATGAAAGTGTAAAAAATTAAATATTTCTATCGTGTAAACATAAAAAAAAAAAAAATATATTATAACGCGCGTAACTTTGTTTCTCGTCAAATATAAAATTTACATTATTCGATTACTTCTTGCAACCGGATCGGCCAGCATTATACCACTATTTGGCTACTTATATATTACAATAGCAAGCCGAATTTCCCAAAAGGAGATTGCGATGTCTTGGGGACGCGGACGAGCGAAAAGATAATATACTTAAAAATGCAATTATTTATTATATTGATAAATACGTAATTTAGATTCAGAAAAAAAACCCCGAAAAGTAAATCGCGTTTGGGTCGTAGGGGTTATAATATGCAAGTATATTGTACTGCAACGTGAAGTTTTCTATATATTATATTATAATACATGTGGCTATATATCGTGGCAACGGACTTACGCACAAAATTCTCTCCCGCGCGATGCTTGCCGCGAGGAGCGAAACGTATTACACACTTAATTTTCGGTATATACCGTAACCAGGTCTCCGGTGTCATTGGTATTCAAAACGAGATCGGTATTAATGGGACGGGACATTTCAACAGGTCACCAGAGAGTGTGTCTAATTTGCATTCGCCCTCCTTCTTCATCTTCCTCGCGTCCTCACGCACAACTAAATCCCAATACACATTATAATAATATATATATATAAGTATATATAAGTCCGATTGCGTTGAAATATACTCCCTCGCAATCGTATACTCTCCACGATATCATTATCGTTATCATTATTATACACTCGTATCATTGTAAAAATTAGTTTTACAAACAATATATTTACACGGTGCGTATTTTAAGTATGATATCGTCTACTCGTGTGCGTGACGATTATGTAAAACTGTATTATGGAGAGGTCGAGATAGGGAGAAGGTCTATTAATTGTATATCATCTATCTCAGGGCCGAGCAAAATTAATTTACCGCCGTATAGGTTATGTTTATAACTTTATAATTTACTCACCGAGAACACGCTTCGTCTGTATATATATATATAATAATAATAATAATAATAATAATAATAATAATAATAATAATAATAATAATAATAATAATAATAATAATAATA
>JAIUCT010000019.1:5167216-5197357 GCA_021307375.1 Tetraneura akinire | reverse complement strand
AATAATAATAATAATAATAATAATAATAATAATAATAATAATAATAATAATAATATATTATATGAAAATATATAATGACGTCGTGCTCGTCGATCGTGTTTTTATTTTATTTTTTATAATCTCCATCGCTCGTCGCGTTCCGATCGATACGATATTATTATTATTATTATTATTATTATTATTATTATTATTGAGTGCGTCACGTTTCCCCTTTTGCTCCCGATATGTAGTAAGGTATATTATGAAAAATAATATTATATACTTGTATATTATACAATGAATGCCGTTTTTCGGTGCCGAAATTTTATATATATTTTTCCACCCCCGTCCTAAATAACAAATAACGATAACGATTTCCAACGTTTTCCCATATTATTATTATAAAATATATAAAACAGGCGCATAAAATAATGATATTATTACTGCGGCATATACATAGAGTAATTTCATGTAAAATATACGAGCGCGATATAATAATAATATTGTAACATAATGTAAACGGGGTTTGAAAACTCAGAGATGACTTAAAAATTAATAAAAACCAAAAAAATGTAAAAAAAATGCAAAATAAAAATTAGTTGTTCACAATTGCGCCGAGATTCATTTCAAATCATGTTGCGAAATTATACATTTTTTTATAGACATCCTCCACCTAAATTTTTTTATAGAGCCACATATATAACGTCTTCATATATTTACTATTATAGATAAACAAGCTAAAACTTGCAAAAAAAAAAAAGCACCAACTGTAGTCTCTGTGACTCTCTGTGATCTATATACGAGTAAATATAAAATATATCTTAGTCAGTGTTGGGAAATATCTAGATAAATTTATCTAGATAACTTATCTAGATAAAAACTGTCCATCTATTATCTTATCTAGATAAATTTAAGTTTCATTATCTTTATCTGAATCTAGATAAAAATGTAGTTATCTTTACCGCATTATCTAGATAGGAAAATTGTATTTCTTAAATTTTTTTTTTTTATGTTTGTGTATTAAAATATTTAAGCGAAAAGCAATTCACTTATTTTTGTTGTAGTTTAATTTAAAATTTTTAATTAATTATAGTCTACGAGTTGATAAAAATACCTAATTTAGTCAAGTATTTTTGGTTTCCTTTTCCTAGTATTAATATTTTCTAAAATATAAAATTAGACTTTACACAATTATAAAATGCTTTTATGTTTATTTGAAAATCTATTATTTTTTCATTCGGGTAGGTCAACGGTCAATCGTTTTACACAAACAAATATTTATAGAATTCACTTTCGACATGCAATAAATTAAATTACCATATTATAATATTATATAAAATAAGTATTATTTACTATTTAGAGATCGATTATTAAGAAGATGCAAATCTGTTATTAGTTGGTTGAAATCTACGAGCTTCAAATTATTTACTTATTCGTCTTATTCCTTATACGTGCGGTTTGATAAAGTGTAACTTATAGTTTCTATAGGTGTGGGTGGGCCCAGTTGATTTAAATGACGTAAATAATTATTATAATTTATAATTTATATTATATTATGTATATATATTTATATATTATATACCTATGATATATTGCTTTTAAAATAGAAAAAATAGTATGTTTTCTGTGAACAAAGACATTTTGACCAACTTTACCTAATTGTTAATTGTCATCCACTATAACGTGAATCAGATAATAATAATAATAAATAATGTCAACAAATATTATAAATATAAATGTACAATATCGTAAAAATATGTTTATGTTACTGCTGCTTCCTCAAATGTTAATAATATTATTGTATAATTCAGTTATAAATAAAAACATCAATATAATTTCAAGTTTTAATGTGCGTCGTGTTCTCGACAATACAATAAATAATTAAATTATAAATCTAATATATGTTATAAAATTCAAGATACTAATGTGCAATATAAAATATTATGATTTATGAGTAGGTACTAATGGAGATTATTGAAAATAATGTTAGATTTCAAAATTTAATTTTTAATTTAGGTATCATTTAAGCAAATTTTTTAAAAATTAAAAAAAAATTATCTGATTTTTATCTAGATAAAAATTGAATTATCTTTATCTTTATCTAGATAAAATTCATATTTTTTATCTTTATCTGTATCTAGATAAAATTTAGTGATTTTATCTTTATCTGTATCTAGATTAATTTTTAGTTATCTAATCCCAACACTGATCTTAGTGTTGCTATACGAGTACTATTCTTGTGTCTTAAATATATCTCACGAATCACGATATACCAAGTAGGTATTATCTTATTAAGTTCAACATTAAAAATGAGCCTACGAGAACCACCACCCACCCAAAGCACGTGTTGTTTAAATTCAGATGCTAATGAACCACGTTTGTGACCAGAAGAGAATCGTCTAAATAGTTCAAAAAAGAAAAGAAAAAAAGAAAAGTAAAATACATTAACTTCCGAGCCCTAGTTATAATCAATGGCTAGTGAAAATTTCGTAATTCTATACGCGTCGGAAAGTTAAGTTTTGGTACTCACATAATATATTTCGACTATACTTAGATGATATGAATATATTATTATAAATATATTCGGATTCAGTTTTCAACGGAGTATAAAACTTTTTAATTATTTTCAAATTAGGTCTTATATATACTCGTATATATAATTTATTCGTTATTATTTATTTTTTATGTATTTATATTTAATTTATTTATGTATTTGGAATTTCGATATATTGAATTTTTTTATTTATTTATTTATTTTTTTTTTTTTTTGGACTAAAATTAATAAAATGCCATAATATAAAACGTCTGGAATAAAAAAAAAACTATCAATATACTTTCGTTTTTATGTTTAATTAACCGCGTATAACATTGTAATATAGTTATTATTAATTTTTTTTTTTTTTTTATCATCAACCCTTTTTTAGGATTTTTTTTTTTTTTTTTTTGTTAATTGCATACACGTCACTGACATTTGCGCGATCGTATGCACACGCATATTATTATATTTTTCGAACGTTCTGCATACGAAAAACCGGTGCTGTATCGTAACAATATCGAAACGACACACGGGGAAAAAACGATCCGCAGCAGTCGCACTGTGGGAAAAAAGAGGGTGGAAAATTCGAACGCGTATATTACACGATAATATTTTTCATTAAATTTGTATACGCGTTCGTCGTTATATTTTAGACTCGTTTAATATAATATAATGAAAAAACGCCGATATTTCGTATAACCCTTCGTCCGATATTTCGCTCGTGTACAATGTACATAAAATATTATTACACATAATACAAATCTATTCCAGTTCAGGGTGATTATTCGTTATTAATAAAATAATATACGCACACGATTTTTCATCTTTTTTATATATTTTAATAATATTCTCTCGTGAAAATATAACGATCATCGTGCGCATGTGCGTGTTTTCATATACGCCCGCATATACTCATATAATAATAAAAATATTTTTAACGTCCCGAATTAATTAAAAATTTAAACATTATACGAATAGTAATAAAATTTAATAATATGTTCTATCACCGTTTCTCGTTTCTTTTTTCTCTTTTCCAGAGAGACAAAAAAAAAAAAAAAAAAAAAAAAAATAGTCGTGGCTCTAGAGAATTGTACCTATATAATATCGATTACAATCATGGTGACTTTTTTTTTTTATCGTACGGTACGATTTCATTGATTTTAGATACAATTAACAAATTACCATATTTATTATATGCATATAAGGTATAAGGTATAACACGACTTTTATTATTTAGAGGCGATATTTTATATTTCACATAACTTTTTTAACATCACAAAGTTCCAAATATCGAATGATCTAAACGATATGAATAGATTTTTTCTTTATAATAATTATTCACGTTCACTAAAGCCAAATTATAAACACCTATTCGAGATTTTTTTTTTTAGTGCGAGTACCTACCTAATTAAAACATTTAATATCATCAAGAAAAAATATTAACTCAAAATATATTTTACTATGTGAATATACTTGTATATTTTATAAGTATCTATACGTCGTATATACTTACATAAACAATAGTATACTGGCTGTTCGCTGTTATAAAAAATTCGAAATTCGAACGTGGCCGATGAATTTTATTTCGTCAAAGCGGCAAGTGCGTACTTAAAATATTATGTTATAGAGATAAACATAAACGTATATAAGCAAGATTTCAAGTTCATTAATCATTGTGCCTACAGAGTACAGAGTGATCAAAATATTTATATGATATACAGTCATTTTTCGTCTTTATATTGCGAGAAACTCGGGAAAGCGCATATACCGCGATTTTCAAATTTTTACAACGTAAAAGACTCGCGGAAAATCATATATCTTTTTTTTTCTATGTCGATCACCCTGTACTTTTCCGATACGTGTTCGGATATACTGATAGAAACGACCTCGACCAAAAGACGTCGCGCGTACGCCATAATAGTAAAATAATATCCGAGTGCGCGCGAGAATAAGGGTCCAATAGTTTATATATGTATATTATGAAATATCGGTTTTTGATCGAATAATAATAATAATATAAAGAAAAATGCAAAAAGAAAAAAAAGAAGGAAAAAACGAGAAACGAAACGCGTGCTGAATACGAGCTTATTTTATACATGCGCAAAGGTCGCCAATGATAGACATCGTAAACGCATATATATATAATATTATATTCGACTGTTGCAACGGAACGTCGTCGTTTGATTTGGATTATCTTGTGTCGACAAACACTGTGAAACGTATATAATATTGTATATTATACGAGTATATACTACACACGTGCGTGGCGATAAGGCGTACAAACGCGTATCGCATACACGAAATCGCGAAAAAGAAAAAAAAAAAAAAGGAAATCCGATCTTATATTCAAAGGGTATACATAATATTTTACTATATGTATACGATGTAGGCATATACCCGTGATATGATCTATAGTTATACAGAGGGATGACAATTTATAACTTTTGGATAATATTATATAAATTAATTTTGAATTATTCGATTTCGCTCATAAATATTCAAATTTTCAGTATTTTTCTGGAAAAATTAATTTTTTATGTTTATATATAGGAAATTAATACTCACACGAAGATGATTATATCCGCTGTATAGTGAAATTATTAAAAGTTCAATAATGCGGATTTATGTTGCGATCATCAATCACGCCAGAGTGAAGATTTGTGACCCTGCAAACTGCAATATCACGACGAATCGATAAACATCGTTTTTGTAAATCGTTTAATTTTTTTCTTTTTTTTTTTTTTTTTTTTTTGATAAAGTCGATTTAGCCCGTTTTTTATACCTTAGTCTCGACATCGGCTAATATTTTCAGTTTAACACATGAAAATTCTCGAAAACTACTTTCTAATTCTGGGTATACAATTTTCATTTCGATCCAACAAAGTACAGTTTTGAATCAAACTTTATGTGTATATATTTTTTATAGTGTACAGGTGTCTCACCAGGTTTGTCTGATATATTTGTTAATAATAAATAATTAATGCAAATATAATTCCATAATAGTTTTAGTTTAGTATATTATATGAGTCGATTGAAATTGAGTAATTAATAATTAATAATTAAGTAATTATTAATTAAGTAGTCGAATAATAATATATTATTATAAAAAGCGAAACGCATAATCGTGCAATTATTGTGTTAGTATATATACGTATTATAATATTATAAAGTGAGTTGAACGCGTGTCAATAAAATATAACGAAATCGAAACAATTTTTAAATTAAATAATTATTTTCTCTGCTTATAAGTTTGTTAAACGAAATTATATAATATTCGTATATATACGTTACATTAAAATATTAAAATATTATAAACACGTAAAATTATAATTTTTTTTATTATATATTATAACCTTGTTTAAATTAATAAAAGAACCATGGTCTAAAAATGGCGAGAATAAAAAATTTATTTCTCTAAAATCACGTCGTTCGTTATAACATATTATAAAATATTATTACACTTTACTCTTTTTCACTCTCTCTCTCGTTCGCCTCTTTGCGAAGAGATATTTTAATTAAATTAACGTTAACGAACGCGTTGTACGTACAGAATTTATAAGTTTAATAACCGTTTGATGTGTTTCCAAATCAAAAAGCAAAGACGCTTTTCGACTTTTCGAGGGTTCTCATCGTCATCGCCGTTCGTCGTTTGCAATTATATTGCGCGGCACATTATAATATTATAATATAATAATAATATTATTATTATTATTTTGATTATTAAATTACGTTTAAAGCTTAAATTGTATCTAATTACCATTCTTTTGTGCGGGCCGCCCGCCGACAAATCGCAGAAACCGCGGCGCTCCGATTTTCTCATCGACTGCGATCACCGCAGCGGCCGATTTCTTATACCTACGTTTATAATTTATACTACGTATAATATTCGTAAATTACTGCAGTAATAATACCCACTTTATATTAATATATTTTGTTATTCATCTCGTGAGCAATAATAACGATGTTCTCTGTCGATTTTTCGATATAATATATCACGATATATATATATATATATACCACGATACTTTTACCGTGGTATAATTAGTTTCCTATTATATTAATATCGCGTATTTTCGAAACGTCTTTGTAATATATTATAATAAATTATGGACCATTCGTCCTTTGAACATATTATTATATTATAATAAGGTACTTAACGATCTTGCCTGTAACGGAATTAAATATATTTCAAGTCTGCTGGGAAAAACATAATAATTTTCTCATTTTTTTACGCAGAAACCGACGTGATTACATAAAATAATAGCTAGTGTATTTGATTTTTTTTAATTAGCGATAGTTATACTCAAGTCTATATTACATACGTTAATTCAATATTTTCTCAGGACGAATCGCAATAATTCACATTATAATATTCATAACTTGTACACTGTTTTCGACCGACTGCAGCTGTATATATTAAACACGAGAAAGTTTGATCGTTTAAAATCGAAGTCGTTCGCAGAGAGAAAAGCTATCTATATACAAAATATTTCGTCGTTTATATAAAAATATTTATTCGTACATGTATGACGAAGAATAATGTTTCGGGAAATGTGACGCCGGTGACAATAATTTCATAATATAATATAAATCGTTTTGCTCAGTTTACAATGAATACATTTACTTTTGGTATATTGTATAATGTATATACAGAGTGGTTATTATTGAATGACTTGCGTTTTTAATACGTATAAAATAATTTGTACTGCTATAGCCGTCGCTCTGTATATATTATATTATACACGCACGCGGGTACTATAGAAGACATTCCCAAAGATATTCGAAACAAAGAGGTAAAAAAATATATATTATATTTGTTTTGTTTATTATTTTGTTTAATTCGTTCTGGTCATTTATATTACTCGTATATACTTTCTCGCCCTTCGCCGGCGGCGGTAATAAATTTCGTACTCTCTCTAATTAACGCTCGGGGTTGGTTTTTTTTGTTTTTTTGTTTTATTTAATATACAACTTTTAAGATGGTTAGGGGCAACGAATGATCACATTTTATACATAGGGTATAAAATATGTTTCACCACTTAAGGGTACTTTAGGGGATACGAAGGTGAGACAATTTTTTTTTCTTCTATTCTTATTTCACTTGGTTTATTTCTATATACTTATATACATTATATTATGGTCTTCACGCGCCACCGTTCGGATGACTTCCATTTTATATACCTAACGAAATATAATACGTATTAATATAATCTGTTGCAAAAATGCGATTAAATTTTTTAATCAAAAACCAAAGACGAACATCAAAGATACCGCTGTAGCGGTCGATCACTAATCCGCTTGTCGCGTTTCGATCTTTGACGACGAGGTTTTTTCCTCATTCAAAATCTAATGAAATTGATGAAAAATACCCTTCAAGAAAAAATAATAATAAAAGTATAGGATTTTATATACGTATACTTTATATTATTATATCTAACGATTTCTTCGATATGGGATTATAATATGATTATATTAAACATAAAATTAGGATCTTTTAATATATTAAATGTTATAATATAACATTTTATTATTATGCAAAGTTTAGCAGGATGAAATAATAATTATTATTCGATTTTGTTTTTGTTTTTCAGATTCTGAGCGGAGCGAAGAATGTATTGGTTTTAAAATGATGTGTGTCTGTGTCTTTTCTTTTTTATGAGTACAAAAAACAAATTCCCATTATTCATTATTTTATATCTATATAATATGAAAATGTGGTAATTTTATCATTTATATACAGTCCGAGAAAAACAAATTCTATGGTAATATTACTAGGGTCCTCTCTAGTTATTCGCATAATATAATTTGTTATAGAACATAATATTATGGACGGGAAACGATTTCGTGTACCGTAGGTGTTGCGATGATAACGCAAGTGGGATGCGGATTAATGAACAATATAATAATAATTGTTATCATTTTATTATTATGTACTCGTGCACTGATAACGGAGAAAATCGCGAAAACTACAAACGGACGGGGGTGAAAAAAACGCTGTTCGGCTCCGGAAGTCCGGAAACAGGACACATCGAAAACGGTAATAAAACTTTTCGGGGATGATAAATCTCGCCATCGTTGCGTGCGGTGCGTGTGTTATCGACGGAGATTATATTATTATTGCGTTATTAACGACGGTGATAATAATAATATTATAACAAATATATACCTTGTCCGATTATATATTGTGCCACGAGGCTTATAATATTATATAAATCTCACGTGGATAGGTACATAATGTATGTTATTGTACCAATATACCGCGGTATCTCGCGGTAGCTCGTCTCGCAAATCTCGCACGGATGGAAAATATTATATGAAATCCCGTCGGGGACTTTTCGGCCAAAGCGGTATTATTTGCCGATATATTCCGCGAAACGGCGTGCGATCCGCGGGTTAATTCTTTGCGATTTTTGTAAGATTATTTTACAAAAGATAATATTATCAATAAGACGGAATAGCGAATACGGTTCGACCGCTGCGGCAATGCGGCATAACGAACACAACCAAATCCGTCCGCGTCAGAAACATTATTATGAAATATTTGATTAAAATGTAATGAGAAATATCATTTATTATACGCGAAATTACAATTTAAAGGAACGTATATAGACTTTAATTTTTTACTTTTTTTTTTAAGTATATTATATTGAATCATTTTTTCTCGTTTATTTTTTATAAAAAAAATTAATAAAAAGGTATATCTCGATGTATGTAAAAGCAAAAATGAACTTTTTATGTAAATATTTATCTAATTAGATTAAAAAAAAATTCAGTTTAAAAGAATAATAAATTGTAAAAAAAAAAAAATAATTATTATATTTAAGCGATCAACTTATCGTATACAATACTGCCGCAATCGCAAGGATTACACGACATATGCCGGGTTGCACCAAACTCCTCGTTATCTATTGGTAAATTATTTAAACTATTGTTAAATTACCTTACGTTAAATATTAACTATTTTACTTTTAACACGAGTTAAATTTTGATAACGAAATTTAGCTACAGATAAATTTTTACACAGCGATAAATGGCCCTTTAGTTTAACTCGTGATAAAGTACATTTTTAACAAGAGATAAAATTTAAAAATTTAAAACATGGTTTGTGCAACAGACTTTATTTTAACTTTTGTTAAACAAGTTTATCTGTGTGTAAATATTTGGTGCAACTCGGTAATAAAATATTAAAAAAATATACAAAATTTGATTTATACATACCGACGTAATTTCATAAACGCACACGCGTATAGAGCAAATGCGGATAAAATAAATACATCGAAATATATTTTTTTATAATACGTTCTCTGTTCAGTTTTTTATTTTCGATCATTTTTTTTTTTCATTATTTTTATCAACGAACAACGTTTTGCGCAATTACATTTTGTTTGTGCAAAGTTTATAATAATATAAACCATCCGCGGCCGGCAGTTGTATTATCATTCGGATGTGATGATGATGTTGATAACAATGCCGATGTTCTCTCGTGAAACGCTCGAGGCCAAAACGAAAAAGTGCATTATTCGGCTTTTAAATACCCACCATGTACTTTTTACATCCGGTCCATCGGAAACATAAATTCGTTGTTGTAAAACTCGTGTAATTATATAGTCCCATAATCGTATCTTTATATGTATAAACTATATATAAACAATATTGTATATTCTGAAAGTTCAAACAACGGGATCGGATTATTAAGCAAATAACATTTTTCAAACAATATTTAACAAAAAAAAAAAAAAAAAATAACTACCATTAAAGTAATTTTTGCGCATATTTATGTTGTTTTTTTAAAAAAATAAAATAAATACATTTTGTTTAATACTTAAAACACAATTATTATAATTTATATTATTAACTAATTTTTTTTTCCTATAGATTTTTAACATTTATAAGACTATAAAATTAAGATAATATTTCGTTTTCAGTTATGTGAAATCCGTATTTTGCTTTTTGCATTCCATTTAAATTTGTGATGATGTTATTGTTATAATTGAACAATATTATAACCAAATCGATAACTGCCGCGCGTTACAATTATTTATTGTTTATATGGTCGGTCGGCGCTCTTAAATCTTTTGTTTCGACTTGGCGACTTCCGAGTCGCGACGTCCCGGATAATAGGCGTCGTGATTAAATAATCTAAAGTCCACTGATCCTCTGGCGCTCCGGCTGCAGACCCTTCTTGTGTGCGACCGGAAACGAATTAGACCCGCCCGAAAATGTTAATTTAGTCAACCCTTTCTAGCAGTCGAAATGCACCACGTATACGACTGCGACGGTTAAACACGGTGAATCGGAGTGAATAAAATAAACATCTCTTGATTAACACTAACTAACTGCGTGCACGCATTTCGTACTATTTTATAATACGTAAGTACGTGTACGTATTGTTTTCGGTTACGGCGTTAAATCCGACACGAGGAGAAATTATTATTAGAAAAACAAACTGGGAGGCGAGCATAAATTATTATAAAACGAACGGCGTGCGATTTTCGTTTTGAAACCCGGGTGGGATTGAGCGTGACTTAAATTTTTTTTTTTTGGGGGGGGGGGGCTAATACTTACCAGCAAGACGAGTGCCTTGATGTTATAAAATGATGAAATTTAATAATAATTATTAACTACTTATTATAGAGTACAACGGTACTGGTACCTATATAGAATTGTAAAAACGAAAACGTATTATCGATAACATAAATATTAAATAATTTAATGTGAGAAGACAAATATTTTAAGGGGCTAATTAAAAATTTGAGGAGCTTAGCCCCTCAAGTACTCCCCTATTTCCGCCTATGATTATATAATATAGGGTTAAGCTATAAAATTCGTATACGGACTTTTCTAATATTTTCTCCTATTACATAAGTACAAAAATTTCGTAATCGCGTTTTTATATTAAATTTATTCGCTCACATTATTAATAATATATTAAAACGTCACTCGACGTCAAACTCGAAAATAAAATTTAAATTTAAATTTACTTGTACGTATAATATAAATGGAAAAAAATTAGTAAACTTCCACGTCGACGATAATATTTTATTATTTATATGCGAACACGCGACACGTTCGTATTAGTATTTTTCCAGCGCGTTTTCGAAATCAATATTTACAATAATATTTTTGTAAATCGCATAAATTATGAGATTCGCGTATGGCCACGAATCGAAAATCACATATTATAATGTGAATTATGCAAACCTGTTGAACGTACGACGACACGTTGTAAATTTATATAATAGAACGTACCTAAACGCATAATTTCATATTATACAGGCTAACAGGGTGATCGATATCAAAATACGTACTCGTAAAAAAAAATTTGACTTACTGACCAAGAATTAAATCTCGTATATAACGCGGATATACGAGCAAAACTATAGATCGCGAACTAGAAGTGTACTCTCGTTAACGTTTTTGTGGATTATCGTCGATTGCCACGTGCGAAAACGACAAAATTTGCGAAACGCTCTGTACATAAACTCCGGACGTTATTCGCGTATTTTTTATTATATTATATTATGTCGTGTGTGCGTACCTACGACAAGACGTGTAGAAAATTCATAATTTATTTATACGTGCAAATACAGCTGTTACATATTATAAGTCGTGTGCGCGAGCGCGCGTTTTTCGAATCCAGCTATGTAAACTCGTATACCGATGTACAGAGTGATCCACGAAGTTCGCGTTATACGTTTATTTATTCATATTAAACTACGGCTGACGATTATAACTCATATTCCGAGTATCAATTTTCACAACGTCAAATTCTGATCGCTCTGTATATATATAAATATTTGAACGACCCCCCCTAAATTATGCAAATTCACGTATACACATATATTATATACATTTTGCGTACAGTGTTCTCCGACGATATATTATAATATTACATAATATATATACAAGACTTTAAATCCATTTCGATAACCGCATGTATACGACCGTGCACTATACGCGTGTTTACAGATCGTAAAAATTCGGTAATAAAAAATGTCGCCGGAGTAAAATATAATAGGTATACAAAATCGTTATCACCATAATATTATGTGTATATCTATTTCCAGAATTTTCCCCGCATTGCATATATAATAAAATATATATATCGAAACGTGCGTATAGGTATATTATATTCTGTCGAGCTTTATGAAATTCAAAAATCACCAAATGACGAACGCGCGGTTGAAATTGATAGTATACGAGCTGTATTGCTCATATTTTATTTATTTGAGGTTAGGCCAAATTCGATTATCATCTTTGGAAAATCTAATAATAACTATAACTAAACGATGGAAAAACCCAGAAATCTAGTCGATTAAGTTATATATCATAGATTCATAGGTCTTATGGTTTTGTTCGTTTGATAAACGAAAAGAGTATAGGAACCTATTAGAAGTGAATAAATTTTAGTTTTGCGTTGAAAAATTCGAAATTTATAATCTAAAGACAAACGTGAAAATCTTATAGTTTTTAACTTGGAATATAATAAAAAAAAATGACACATTAATATTATACGACCCTGCACATTCGACTGCAGGGACAAGTGTATATTACGCGTATACAGGAAAAATGACTACCCGCGTTCGTCAAGTCGACCTTCGATACATTTTATTACCAAGTCCGTTAGGACTGTAACTTGGAGAAGGGATGAGACGAGGGACGATTTCGGTCTATTTACACACTGACGTTATTACAACTCGGTTTCGTCCCCTCTTCGTGGCATACGAAGGCGTCGGCTCTATATACAATATAAGTACACGCTCGAGCCAGCGTTGCAAATCGCTGATACGAGGATTATTATACGCATTATTCGTACATGCGAAACGTGGTGCGTATATTATATATAAATGCGGTGCGACAATATAACGACTGAGAAGTTAATAACTTACGTTATGCGCGTACCACACCGTGTGATTTATGCTAAAACAGATTAAATTTATCAAACAGATGTATAGGAGACGCCGAGTTCTGTCGGTTATAGGTTAAAATTGGACAAGGTATAGAGTATACCTAGGTATAATATGTTTGGTAACAAGTACCGAACGATCAATCGTCTGTATAGACGTATAGTGCGGTTCAAAAACGTGTGACCACTTCTGAATTCGTGTTATTTCGTCGAGCAATATAAATTCGAGGCGTTCATATCGTATACATGATATTATATATAATATGACAACGGTCATCGGGTCGTGGCGATTTCGGATAGAAAATTCGCAGGATCAGAATTCGTTTCGTGGATTTACGTTTTGCAGGATAAAAAGGGTATACGGATAGGAAGAATTATTAATAATATAACATAGGATTCGCTCAATCGTGAAGATTTTATTACATAAATTCGTAAATTTAACGTCGGAATATTACACACTCACTGTCCCGCTCTCTCGGAATATTCAGGGCTAAAAGTCCGGTGCTGTTATGTCCCGTCCGCGAGCCACGCGTACGGTCGAGGGATAAGTCGCGCGTCGATCCCGCCGCCGTATCACGGGTCATTTAACGCGCGAACGTTCTTCACTCTCGACTGATGCCGGTTGACCGCACGTCCGGTTTTCACGGTCAGTTTCTGCCACAAAGTTGCCGACCACACGCGTAATATACGTCGGATTTACTCGGCACAAATGTAAATAAATTATAAGGCGTGATAATATTATATTATAGAATTGTCACTTTTGCAAAATCGAATCCGGTTTTAAAATTTTAATGAGAGTCATATCGATTTACAAACAATTAGAAAAAAAAAAGACATATTGCAGAGCTTTCTGCGAGAGAACGCCTTTAAATTCATCGATATTTTTGTGATACTATTGACTTAATATCATCATTTTTATAGTTTTATTTCATCATAATTTACAAAAATGTTGCAAGTCCATACCGAACATTCAGATTATATTAGTTATTTTTTAATTAATTATATTTTATATATATCTAATACGTACGATTAACGTATATATATAATAATAATAATAATAATAATGTCGAGAAGACGTCGGAAAATATTTACTCGGTCGTTGTTTTTGTTGACCGACCGAACCCTCGTCGCAATCTCTTCAAATAAACCGTCTTATATATATAAGAAACAAAATGATACAAAGTCGACGCTGCAAACCGCCGTCCGATTATCATCATCGTCATATTATTATTTTACTCAATCCAAGCGCGGTCGAGTTTTGATTTCATTTAATTTATAATTCGTTCAAACAGTCTCTTGTAAATATCGTTGTATTAGTTCTACACAAAATGACTTGCGACATATTACTATACAGAGAGAATTTATATTTCCGTTCGGAACACAACGCGACAATATTAAAAAACGGACGAAACAAGAATTATACGAAATGAGGGGATATAGAAAAGTATATATCGCGAAAATAATTATTATAATGTATATTAGTAAATTTTCAAAGTTTCAAAGTTTCTGTCCGCGTCTTATCAGAAAAATTATGATTCGTTTCTTTTTTTAACACAACACGTATAATATCTTTGTGATAAAAAACGCTCTCTTATCCTTTTGACCGAAAACCATATAGATATATCAACGCCATATATTGGAATTATATTTTTTTTTTATCTATAATTAATAATTATCAATTTAATATTATAATTATTATGACCTGAACTCCTATATTAAACATGTGATCCCATACAATGTCATATACACGATACACAATTATTTATAACAAGTTTTTTTTTAATTATCAATATTTATACTTTTATAATATTCATTTAATGATAAATTTAACAGACGTAATAATTTTTTATTTTTTTGTACACATATGAACTGTGTAAAAGATCAAAAGCTAATTCGACGGCCTCTTCGTAAATGTTATTGTATTATATTTAGAAAAAAAAAATATACATTTAACACGTGGCTGATACGATGATTAATATAAAAAGCGAGTGTTTTTTTTTATCTCTCTCTCTTTATTTCTGATTTTAACACAAGTTTACTTTTTCCGATTTTTCATTTAAACAATCATTTTGTTGTTTTTCACTTGTTTGCACTCGTTCGTATTACATTATATTAATTGAGAAACGGTAACAAAAAAAAAAATCGTGGATTCCAAGCTCGTTTTTATTATTATTATTATAAAGTTACAGTAAAAAACGAACCTCCATGAAATGTTCAATGTCTTATTACTTTTTTTTATTCCTTTCAGCAATGAATGTTTGATTTGAAGAATAGTCTAGTAAATATTTTCGATATGACACTTTCTCGCTCGATAAAACTACTGGAATAAATGAAACACTTAGGTATTATTGTTAATTATTTCAGTTTAGAAATATTATTTTCTGTCGTTCCCTTACACGCGTAATTATAATTTATAATATTTACATCGCACTCGTAGTTGTTTTGCTCCAAGAATTTCGTTTTTATTATTATCGTCTCGCGAATTAACGAGAAACGATTGTTATTACAATAATGGTCTTCCATATACTCGTCTTGTGGGCGACAATTCACGAAATTGGGGTCCTCGCGTGGATGTGGCGCCCGGTATACGCGCACCGTACATTTACATAAGTTATTATACACCGTAATAACTCGTCTCTGAATAATTCATGACAAATTTCAATAACTTCGTATATTGCGAACGGGTAGACAATAATTAAAAGTTTCCTTATTCGCGTCGTATAACCTTAAATATATAACACTCGCCTAATAATATTGTCATTTTGAGATTTTAGAATGCTCATTATGTAGGAATTATTATTTTGTTCGCTACTCGTCCGTGCGAACCACAAGAAATTCGCGTGTCGAACAAGAAATTTTCCCGCCCTCGGTTTGACTGTATAATTTCTTCTCGAGCTTACCAACGTTCATATTACGTATACATTATAATATTATTATAATATACGTCAAAGTTTAATTGAAACAATAACTTCCCGTACGCTTCGATGTGTATAATATTACATGTACGATATTCGAGTTTTCCGAGACGAATCGGCCCCCTCACGGTAAAGATTGCTCCTCGCGTATAACACGTGTCATTATGTAACTATATAACGTATATAATATAACTTGTACCGCGCATAATATTATAAAATATTACAATATGTATATATATCTTCGAGAAAATTGTGCACGCGTCGCAAACTAGCGTACATTGTATTGTAAAACTAACCTCAAACATCCGTCGAGTAAATTTTCCCAACACATATAGAGTTATTTATATATATTATTTCGTGTATTCGGTTTTCCCCAAAAAACAGTCACGCGTACGTTATAATATAAATAGACTTTTTTTTTTTCAAATTTATACGTTATAGACCATTTTAATAATAACTTACAACGTGTCATTTTTGATAATAAAGTATTTTTCGTATTTCAAATAATATATTATTATACAAGTACACGCCACAATAATTGGACAAATAACAACAACGTACTCGCACGTTCGCTTTGACGCCTTTTCGTTTTTTCCGCGGGATATTAGATATTTTTTAAAGCCGGTGGCTGCAGCAGCTACTTCCGTTCACCCACACACGCACGTCGTCCACAAAGTCCGCTTCGGCGTCGTCACTTCCGTACATTGTGTGCAGACAGGGTCCGGGGATAATGGAAGGGGAGAATAAAAAAAGTCCCTTCCTGCAGTTCCGGAAAATCAGCGTCCCTTTGGCCGATCTCGTCTCGTTTGTCGCCGCGCTCTCCTCTCCTGCAGGTCGTTTTTAGAAAACCGTTTTTAAACTACACACACACACACACATACGTAAACGCCCTTTGAAGCTCGAACCGTCGTCATCCGTATTAGTAAGTACACGGCAACGCTCGTAATGAACGTGTCCGTCCCTTTTTCGCGCGAATATATATATATGTATACCTTTATGTGCGTGTTAAAGGTGACACAAAGGGAACGAATAATAATAGTGAAAAAGGACGAGAAGAGGGAAAAATTAAACAACGAAATGCGCGAGGTACGAACACGTCAAATTGTGACCGGGAGGCACGAGTGACCAAACGAACCCGACACGGCCAGAGGACAAACGAGATAATAATATTATAATATATTTAACGATTTTCGGAGGAGACGCGAAAACGGGCGAAAAATGAAACCTGGCCTCGGGCCGTCTGATGCGAACTATCATTAACCAGCTTCCGATTTTCGAGTTCAAAGATTTTTTTTTTTTGTACAAATAAACATACTACCTATATATTTTTATGTTCATATGATATTTGATGTTGAAACGTAATCACTATAGCAATTTTCATTGATCCAGTGTAACAGTGCAAGTTTACAAAAAAATAAAAAAAATTGCTTTCCATCCTTATTTTCGATTCTTTTTCATTCCCCACATTTTCATCATTATAACTATATATAGTAGAACAGCGATTACATTCGTTCGAAATATTTGTAAAACCAATAATGTGACGATGAAATAACAGCTTATAGTTAATTTTCAAACTGGAAAAAACTTTAGATCTTATATATTAATTATATAGAGATGAATAAAAAACCGTATACCCTAACTTAACCTGACCTGTGTGTATTTGTCACAGTATTTACTTACAAATTTGAAATTACACATTTTTTCCGAATCCAAGGATATCAAAATGGTAAATTTTTAACATAGGAGGTATTTTTGTGGCAACCACGATACGTCTGATTGTGTTCATCGTAATATTGTCGGTACAAAGTATGAAATATTTTACATAAACGCTATATACCTATACGACATATTATTAAATTTAAAATGTAGTTGTCGTTTTGTTGGTCGACGAAAAATATAAAAATTCTCGTGATCGAGCAATAATCAGACTCCGTTTCCAAGTTTGGCACACCTCGTTACGCAGTGATGTATAATACACTCTATACACGTGATAAGGCGCAAATAACATTATTTGGGCATATAATATCAAAGGAACTTGAACGCCGGCGGCCTGTAATCACCAATATAACACGAACTCGTCCGCATAATAATTATATATATATATATACGTTACCGCAACCGTGGTTGCTACTTATGACGCGTCCGACTAGCCGTCCCTCTTCTCAAAAGGGTGTTAACGGCGGTTTAATGAATATTTACGTGGATACAAACGTAATTATACGAATCCGTATATTAGCCGGGCACACGCGAACTATAAACGCGTATATATCTATTGTGTATTATACTCGGAAGCAATCCGTTTCGGGACTTAAAACACCGTCTTCGCTGGATAATTCGGTTATACAAGCCAATTTGTGCACATATATATTATAATCTGTATTCTGTATATATATATATATATATACAGAGTGCTCGCGAAAGTTCTGTAAATCTGTAGTTGGTCTCAAAATAATTAATGTACCTCAGTTTTTTTTTATATAATATATAAAATCGTACCACTGATCTAACGAAAGGGTTAGTATAAAATACAATAAGATATAAAAAAATAGATAAAATGAAAAATATACGCATCAAAAACCACCGAGAAAATATAATTTTTGCGCACTCCGTATATAATGCATATATACGTCCTTGAAACACGTAGGACGACGAAAATGAAAAAAAAACTACACGCGTTTATTATCTACTGCAGGGTCCGAAAAAATCAACCCCTTCGGCTAAGTATACATATACGCGCGACCCTATTTGTCTGCGTTTAATTACATTTGATATTAGCCCTTTTCTCCAAATCCGAACACCCTGCAATATAATAATAAATATACATAATAATAATAATAATAATAATAATAATACATTATATACTGACACGCACGTGATCGCCATGGATGCTGCGGACCGCACTATAATATTTTATAGTCCCAGTATATTAAAAATATTTTCGACCTGCAACGTAGTGTGTTGTGTGTAATTTAGTCGCGACAAAGTCGGATGGATCAATTTTCGAATGAAACGAGTATTTTATTTTTCTTCCCGAAGATAAAATTTTATATTTACGCCTTCGGACCAAGTGACGTGTGTCAACATATTATTATAATATTATGCGAAGATTAAAACTTAAAACTTAAAAATAAAAACGATCGTATTCGAATGTGGAATTTATACGCACTTGGCAGTGAAATCGCGGAATCCCGTCAAGTTTAGATTGACCTTTGGCCTCAAAGTGTTCCGCAGCGATTATATATTTTTATATATTATATTATTAAACCGACGTAGAATTTTCGTACGCAGGCGCGCCAGATTGTGAATTTTTACGTCGTCCGATATGCGATGTAATGTATGCGCGTGTAACGTTAAACCTATAATGAATGACAAAACGATATTATGTCTTACACCGATTAATATTTCAATATTCGACTGATTTTCTTGAAATTTAAATGAAAATTCAAGTACGTCCTACATTATACGTATAATATTTAAATTTGCACATTACCATATGACATAAACACTGAAATATTCATAGCGAGAATCATTGTAAATTTTATCGACAAAAAAATAAATTGTGTTCTTTTCTCTTTTGGTCGTCTCGATAGTGAGTTCTTCGGTCGTCGGGCCGTACGAATATCATCCAAAAGACCAAAACCGGAATCGGCACGCGCTCCAAAAACGATTGGCTGGGCCGACAGTTCACATCGTATTACGCGAAATCGTGGCGGAATAAAAAATAAAAAAAGATTAAGTATACGTAATCAATGTTTGATCCTAGGGACAAGATATGTATACAGAGTCGGAGATTTAGCGTACACCCGCGAGGGATTTGGACATCGTCCCTTAGGAACTCAATATCATAAAATATATTATTAGGTATATAATTACACATTCCCTGTCGTTATAAAATTAATACGTCGGGATATCGATAAGCAAAATTAAAAAGAGTATATGGAATATAAAAATATTGCGTGCGCACGACTATATGTTGCATATAAGTATATAAGTATACGTATATAGTTATTAGAATATTCTTTATTAAAAACTGAATTTACCTCGTCCCCTACGATTACTAAAGAAATAAAAAAAAAAAATGATGTCTTCGTTATCTTCGAAAAACAGAACGCGTACAAGTCGAAAAGTAAATTCAAAGGCGGGAGAAACGTTTTTTTTTTTTAAAAGCTCCTTCCCAGGGATATTATAATCGAAGATCAAACATCTCTATTGGCGCACAGTTAAAACTTATAACTTTTTTTTTAAGGAATTCTATATACTAATTCCTTAGTTTCGTCGTATCGATTTATTTTATAAATTTATTAACGTTTCAGACGAAGATGTTATTGACTTATTGTCTTATAATATTATTACAACTATATTCCGATTCGGTCGCATCACGACGAGATTTATGCGGTGGCTTTCACGGATGGGTAATATCCGAAGAGATTCAATAACAGAGGATATTATAATATCCGCGCGACAGTCGACCGGAAGTATCGCGCCTCGGGAGTTCGTGACGCGCTGGAAGTGGACTGGAAGTGACTGGAAGTGACTGGATTTACATTTTATACGTATATTATACATAGGTATATTGCGAATCGCGTTAAACAGTATACAATGCGAGCATAAATTAATATTATGAATTTGCGACGGACGACGTATTTGACCGACACTCGAAATTAGTGGCGCGGAATCGGCTAAATTTATATTTATAATATCTATGTGCATATAACGTTATATACCGTATACCGCGGTCATGGTGGGAAACTGTCCGTCTGGAAAATCCGCTGGACACGGTTAGTATATACGAACCCCGTCTACCGTTCCCCCGGGAAAGGGATCGTACGTGTACGTAGGTATATACATACATAATATTATAATTAAATCGCAGCGTTTCCGGTCCGGCAGTTTCGCGCGTATTACGTATTTTATTACGCTCGTAAGCACGCGCCCCCGAAAAACTGATTCATTTTTCCACGGACGATATAATATTATAATAATATCCTTTTCCTCGTTTTGCTCCTCTTCGGGGCTTATACACATACCCGCACTACACGCCGCGCGTACCTTCATCGTGGTAAAAATATTTAAAAAAAAAAAAAAATAAAATAAAATAAAAACGGCGTTAAAACCATCCCCCGAGCGGTTTTTATTATATACCCGGTTATCGGTCGACGATTACGCGTGACCATAAACACTAGGTTTAAGTTACCAAAACGGTTCATCATAGACTGGACGTCGAACACGAGTCGTAATCTATAAAACTTCATTTATAGTAACTGAAAAAATAAACATACGATTAACGCGAGCGAACTCGTTATTTTTTTTTTTAACTTGTTTCGAAATATATTAATGTATATTTGTTGTTCGTATTATGGTGATAAATTTAAGATGTGATTTAAATCCAGCATGATGCGATAAAGAAAAATATTTAAAAAACGACCAATTGTTAAAAACTAGATGGCGTTGTGAGTACCACCGACCCGTTATTACGCGCCGAGATTTATGAAAAAATATAATTTCGAATACGTATAATTTTATGAATCTTTTATCTTTATAGTTAATACACATGTAAATTTTAAAAGTAATTTATCAAAAAATGTCTATAAACGAGGAAAAAAGCGTAAAAATTAACTTCTGCCGCGAAATTTTCTAGTATACCTTACGGGCCATATTTTAGAAAAAATAAAAAGCAGATATAGTTTTAAATGTAATATTTAATTTGAATTAACTATTTTACATTTTACTTTTAAATTAATTTGTATAAAACCACTAAAACATTAAATTATTGATACGTGTTAATTCTAATCGAAAATATCTTTAAATTATCTTCTTTAAAATGATACAACAATTGACTTAAATAGGTCATTCCTTATATATTATAGTGTTAGTATTATGGCTCAAAAAACTATAATCCGGCTCTAGTTATAACAATCACTAGTTTTATAATCACCCTCAAGCTTTTTCACCAATATACGCCATATGAAAGAAAAACAATTTATAAATTTACGTCTAATTAAAATCTATACACTGACGTTATGCCAAAAATTCGTTTCAGGTTTACAGAACAAGAACAAATTACCATAAGAGTTAAACTATAATTTATAATTTTATATTTTTGTAGTCATTTCTACAAATCAAATTTGTGTTCATTTATCGGCAGTCTCTATCCTTCAGTCAATATCAATAAGTATACAATTTTATCACTTTATATATGTAATTGTCTCGTTAAATTAATACGAAATTGTTATTAAAAATTTAAACGTTTGAAACGTCTGTTTATTTTTTAGTCTGTGTTTAACGGAAATAATATTATAATGAGGGTTGAAAACTTCACTAAACGAGAGAAAACCGGGAGAACGGGTAAAACAAAATGGTCACCCGAGTCATTAAACAAATTACGTACAAAAAAAAAAAAACATTTTTTCTCTTTTGTCAAATTATTTTTTCATAGCGAATGATTGCGATAAAATTAGCTGACAAAAAAATAAATAAAATATTAACGTATTGTAGAACGCTGAACGGGTGCGGATGTCACACTGTATACCTACCCTTTGCGTCTGCGACCCTACACAAAAACGGGGTCGGACTTGGGTCGACAGGAGTTTAGTAAAATGATTTCATATTTATAATAACATTTTTCACCACGTTTCACGATAATGACGCATTTTAATATATATTTTTATTTTCGGAGTGAACACGGTCTTTAAATAAACGATCATATTTTTTTTTTATATATACCTATATAAATTTATTCGACAACAGCGTTTCGAACGAACACGTACAATCTGTTACTACGTTCGTAATAATATGAAAATAGATATTTATTTTTCAACGTTTTTACGACATCGCCCTCCGAATACGTTTTTCCTAATTTTCCCTCCTATATAATATTATACAATGAATAAAGTGAAATAAAGAAACGATTTTATTTTTTTTTTTACTTTTCAGAATACCCTCCTCCTTCTATTATACCATATAATTTATACCCTTAGGTGTTTACCGGAACCGTGGTATAGTATGATTATATAGTAACCTTATACTGATAATACGCATCATCATGAATAAAATATAATACACAGTACACACGCGTGAAAACGTAGACCGATTTACATCGCTCCGAGACAAAAACGAAATTCGCGAGGTTTAACGGTCCGTTACGAGCCCCGTCGAGAGGGTAATTATTTTTGGGAAGACTTTAACGACGCGTCTCACGGGGGCGATTTTCTAGGACGACCATTCGGTACGGCAGCGGAAAGACGCTGGGTCGTTTTTCTCTCCTGACCCAACGCGATAATTTCTATACACGCGTATATTATAATGTGCAAAATAATCAAATCGTATTCGCGACGTAACTTATAAAGTAAATATAAACTTACTCGTGCACGAGAGACCAAATAAATCGAAACGCAATATCTCGAGACGGTTCGTATTATACTTGAGATCGTATACGCAATTCCCGAGAACAGAAATTGAAAATTCCGTTCGACGTTTCGTAAATTTCATATTCTTTTTTCTTTCGAGTACTTTCTTCGTCGACAATTCGCGACCGGGTCAGTTATGCATGCCAAATCCGCATAGAATATTATATTATATTATTATGCTAAACGTATATATAATAATACTATACGATATTATACCTCGAGAGTCCGCAAACACTCGTATTTCAATATTTTCCCAGTTGGAACACGTCATAAAACGTATACGCAGCAAACGCCAACAACAGCACGTTTCGATAAAGTTCACTTGAATCTGTACTTATTTTCTTTTTCATTATATTTATTTCATCACATTGTCAACCGCAATAACGTCCGGTTTTTACCGTTTACATCCGCATCCGCGTTCTATCCGTCGTTTTTACATTATATTGCGTTATAACAAAACATTTTTTAATTTTGAACAATTCGTTGATTTTTCATCGAGGAATCGTAAGTTAAAAAGTATAAAAAGTATATAGATACGAAGAAAAGGATTTGGTAAAAAAAAAAAAAAATAAATTATAAAACACAATAACGTCAATCGTAAATAATAAACTGTTTTATTCTAACATTGTATTCGTTCGACATAATATTATTTATAATGATAGCGTATTTGATAATATAATATTTTTAATGATGTGACATATTAATGATTACAATATATATTATACATAATAATATTATTTATTATTAACTTATATAGTGCGCTCTCCGGCCACAATGAAAATATTATATCCTCACACATAAGTCGGCTACGAGAAAAGAAGAAAAAAATATTATATTATGTTTCATTAAACAATATGATGATTAAAACAACTAAACATTCAAACGTCAAACATTAAAGTACATTTAATGGGCGGGGGAGGAAAAAAAAATATACAATTTTCGTAAAATTATAAGACATATTATATTATACTCGTATAATATATTATATTATATATATTATAACACGTATACCTAACGTAATATTATGCAACGAGAAATAACAATACTTAAATATTATATTAATTGTCAATTACATATTATTGTGTCATATATAAATTTTTAGAGAAAAAAAAACAAACGAATTATTACTTTCAAGAAATTAAACAATTTTTAGGAACATTTTTTTTCTTCTAAGTATATTCACTCATACACGCGGTATTGTATAGTAGAAAAAAATACCAAAACTCTGGAAACGTAAGTATCGCGCGTTATTTGGACATTACATCGAAACAACAATAATAAAAAAAAAAAAAAATAATAATAATAATAAAAATAAATTGTTTAGTATTTTCCAAGTTTTGTGTTACAAATGCATCGATATAAAAGAAAAAAAAAAAAAAAAAAAAATTTACATTTTGAAAATAATCTCTACATCGAATTGGTAATACATAAACGAATGCGTAACAAATTATCTAAAATAATATTATAATAATAATAAAAACAAACAATAAACATAGGTTTTCTGTTAAATTTTACAAACATCTCTTGTTGAAACAATACTCGTAAAATATATATATTATACTTGTTCACGTGTGTATAATAATAATAATAATAATAATAATAATAATAATGATGATGGTGAAAAAATCAATGGATCGGGGAAAAAACTAGTTCTAACTTTCTCTGAGATGAAAAATCATATAAAAAAAAACCATTATTAGGCCTTATAATTATTATTAACAGTATAATCCGTTCTACGCCAACACTTTTACACTTCTGAATAAAATTCAACATTTTTCATAATATATAATATATACCTATTATATAATATATAATAGGCGTCTAACACAATAATATTATAATATAGAGGATAGGTGATTTTTAAAAATTATAATTTGTACTTTGAACCGACGATTTATTTTTTTAAATACTTAATTAGTAATACACTTAATTAATATAGTAATGGCTCTATTATAATATTTATAATAATTTTTTTTTTTAATAATCGTATTCCCAATTTGTCAAATCATATACTTTTATTTTTTTTTATTATTAAAATTATTTATATATAATTATTATTTTTAATATTATACACATAATTAAAAGTATTATAATATATTTTATAAGTACATTTTTATATAATATCGTTATGTTACATAATTCACTCTCTATAATCTAGACACCCTATAATATCTATATATAAATATATTTTATATATATATAATCAAAATCGTATTTTACTACTTTCTTTCCCAACGACTAACATACACGCACTATATGCATTTATAAATTTGAAGCCAAAATATTATTCGAAAAAAAAAAAAATTACACTAAATATAATTTAAGTATATATATATCAAGAGAAGATGATAGGAATATGAATTTTTACTGGCCCAAAAGACTGTTATGGAGAAAAAACAATCGTGTTTTTTCGACTACTATCCTATATAAGTAACTCAAACCAATCCGATTCGTTTTTGATATTAAATTACAACCGAAAAATGAGTATAGCATAATTTAAGTACACAATACACCGTAAAAAGTACGAAAAACGTCGTATAAAATTACAAAACAAATAAATAAATGAGCGTTACAAAAATCGGCAGGAGTACGATCGTAATCTCCACACAATTATCTTACGAATAATTATAAAAAGTTTTACAGACGTGTATATGTGAGATAAGAAAAAAAATTATTAACCGTGTCTTTTTAGGCTCGTATACGCATTAGATTAGAATGATATACATATAAATTATATACCTATAAGTATTTAAACTATAGGATGGGTTTTTTTTTTTTTTAATTTTTCTTGAACCTAACTTGTGATAACATACACACGATAATAAAATTATTATATCCCTCTATTGTTGATATTCGATCTGAATCGAAAACTGTACTAATAATAAATAATTTAAACGTTTTATTAATTATACACATTGGGCATATCGGTGGGAATCACACAAAAAGTGTAAATATTATTTTTTTTAAATAATATACAACCCGTGTGTATAATTTTAATAATTAATAATTTTGAACACATTTTTGGGTTATCTTTTGTTTTTTAAGTTCCGTCGAGCGGCACTAAAATGCTCTCTGTTTTTTTTTTTTTATTATTATTATTATTTATTGTTTTTATCATTATCCTATCTCTCTACACGTACAAAACATTACATTTCCGAAGAAAATGATTAAATTTATAAGACGGGGTTTAAATAAATAAATAAATACATACATAAAAATAATAAATTATATTATAGCCACACAAACGAAATATTTCGACTCTACAAATAGTTCTAGAAACTTCAATAGTGAGTGAAATGAAATCGAGGAGAAATAACCGTGACACCGTCACCAAAAATTCAAACTATTGCTATAAACACGCACAAGAAAAAAATTAACTAAAATAAAAATACTAACAAAATAAAAGTGCTAATGAAAATAAAAATGTGTAAAAACTATAAAATAGGTAGTTTGAATCGTTTCCTTAGGGTAATTTTTATCGTTTATAAAAAACATTAAAATATTACTTACAAGTATAGGTATATTATTATATTTTCAATCAATATATTTTAATTTCGACTGACTAGACGCAAAACTAAATTTCGAGTTCTCTTATTCTCGTATGAAAAAAAAAAAAAGGTTTCAACGTGATTAGTAGTTATAATAATGATAAAAATAAAAAATAAAAAACTACTTATTTTATAGAAAGTACTTCCCCTTTCTCTCTTAATATCTTCTTAATAATTACACAAAATACAAACCAATCCAAAATCTCTACAATATATACCTTAAATCTTAGCATGGCTCGCACCCAATCAAAAAATGTAAAACATATCCTTTAAATACACAAATTTATAATAATAAAAAAAAAAAAAAAATAATAATAATAATAATAATAATAATAATAATAATAATATTAATAATACAAATATAATAACTGTACATGGATTAAAATCTAATAGCGATCATATACTAATTGAAATTTCCAAAAAGTACTCTTGTAACACTATCTACACTAACAAATGCGCTGTAACGAGTTAAACAAATTATTTATTTTTTTTGAACAGGTACAGACAAAATATTTATGTCGGAGATAACATCAAAAAAAAAAAAAAAGTCACGGCGACAAAATTAAATACGTCAAAAACTCTCCTATAGAAATATGATTTAATTTGTTTAGAATAGTTAATTTTAACGCCGATGAAAAAATAAAAAAACGAAATCCATAAAATATTATAGATAATATTGCTAATAATAAATATCAATAAATGAAGTATTCCCATTTGTACGATTCGTTCCGTTTTTTTTTTTATTATTTAATTTATAAACCTACTCATTTAGACTATATAAATAATCATTAATTAAAAACATAATTTGTTTAATGTTGTACTATTAGTGCATAATAACAAAACAAAAAGCATAAAAATCACGTTTCAAATATATTAACAATATAAAATAAAAAATAAAGGATAGAAGTAAAAAATCAAAATCAACTTGGGCTAAAATGAGTTTAAAAAATTAACTAAAGAGTATTTTCCATTAATTTTATATAATTATATAGTAAATAACTCGAGGTAGCTGAGGTATACTTTAAACAACGTTTTTTTTTAATAATATTATTATTATTATATTTTTGCAATTTATTTTTTCGTTCCTCGAGTTTATCGAAATCAACAAAATTATAATGATAATAATAATAATAATAATAATAATAATAATAATAATAATAATAATTATAATAATAAATAATAATAATATAAAACAAAAAATAAATATATCCCCCCAAAAAACCGTATACTTATAGTTATTAATTATTCATATATAATATATTATATATATATAATTTTTTTTTAATTTATTATTTTTATTCATTTTTTTTTTTTAATAATTTAATAATAATATCAACACACGTTTAAAAACTGTAATTTTTCATGTATTTTTTTTTTTTTTTTTTTTTTTTATGTTGCTTTGTTTAATAATTAACACATAGTACGATTGGTAAACAAAACAAGAGGTAGCGCATAATTGAGCATCAGAGCAAGAATTTATATAATATTTATGTATATTTTTTCTTATAATAATATGTGCGTCGTTTTCTTTTGAAAACACGTATACTGACATATACATAAACATTATTTAGTATACAATTTTATCGAATCGTCAAAAGTCGATTGGCCCGTAGACGACGCGAAGAAATCGGACGATTTGTATCGTCTCGGGGATACGATCACGTCGCAAAACTGGCTACCAATTTCAATATTGAAGTAATATTGTTTTGCCGTGTACGATTTATAATATTATAATATATTTTATAACGATATCGATACGTACGTATATTAAATTTTATAATAATTGTCGTATTTTTTGTAAATCGGTTCTTTACAGCTCAAACATTACATAATAAACATAATCAGTAAGTAAGTAAGTAAGTAAGTAAGTAAGTAAGTAAGTTAGTAAGTATAAGTTTATGTATATTATGTTTAAATAATTGTACTCTACGTATTTAGATATATTGTACTGTTGTTCTAAGAATATAACATAATAATAATTATTTAATATAATTACACGTTTACTGAAAATCGACACATCGACACCAGATAATTATTATCACACGCCAACCGCGTCTTTCCATAAATATTTTATACTATAATACACACAACCACCGTTTCCTTATCTGTACAATATCAGCAATCTCCGTAAAAATCACGCGGCCTTGTCCAAAACGTAAAATTAATGAAAAACAAACGACAAAAAAACAAAACTATACTACACACGTTTTTTTTTTGTTTTTTTTTTTTTATTAATTTTTTTCGAGATAGTCAAAAGAAAAATAGGATGTTATCTATAATCTGTAAATAGGGAGAACACAATATTGATATACTCTACTTGTGGGATTTACTAAAGAGGATATACGTACGTATGGTAAAGATAAAAATGAACACTCGGACAATATACGAGGCGTATATTGTTTCGTACAATATAAGGCCGAGACGAGTCGTTCGCGATCAATTCAGTCGGCACGAAATGAAATAAAAAAATCGACGTACGACATGTCCTTTTATATTGTATTGCTTATGATTTCATCGGGGGGAACAGTCGGCGGGATTTATATAATTACAATCCCTTGATTTAATTTTCGTCGTACTATAAAATGTACACTGTATGACCAAATATTGTACAAAATAGTAATTCAATTATTTCTGTCTTATTCCAATCTAAGGATCACTGTACACGTACTCTATAAAATATTTAAACAGATTGAAAAACCAAAGTGTAATAATAATAATGATTATTACACGTCGATTTTTCTCTGTAAACAACTATAAATACCTAAATACCTAATAATATTTTTAAAATCTTATTATTAATGATAATATCAGGTTTTTTTTGTAATATTTTTTTTTTTTTTTTTTTTTTTTT
>JAIUCT010000019.1:5147984-5167206 GCA_021307375.1 Tetraneura akinire | reverse complement strand
ATATCAGGTTTTTTTTGTAATATTTTTTTTTTTTTTTTTTTTTTTTTGTTAATATTTTCAAAAAAACCACAAACTTAATAATAATATTATAAAATAACTACTGAAAAGAAAAACAAAATTAAATGAACACCTTGTTTTTTTTTAGAAGAACATCCGGTTTTGTAAATACTTGTCTGTGTCTTATAAAGAAGGTATAGTTTTTATTTTAATTTTATTTTTCTTAAACTAAACCCAAATGATTGATTGCGGCCATGATATCATTGACTTTGGTGTCCCATATGGAATGGAGGAGCTTTTCAATGGCTACTGAAGTGTAATCGGGCGGCGTGTGTTGTTGTTGTTGTTGTTGTTGTTGTTGTTGCTGCTGCTGCTGCTGCTGTTGTTGTCGAAGAATCGTGGTCGGAGTGATTGCTGCAGACGAAGCCATTACTGCAGCAGTGGCTGCTGTGGCCGTGGCGACTGCCGATTGGCGGCCGCCGGTCCCGGCTACTGTGGCCGGGACCGTGGCCGTATGTTATGGCCACTGCCTGGTGTAGTACAAAGCGAGCGGCTTGACGAAGTGGTAGTCGACGGACGTGCAATGAGGACAAGTCACTTTACGGCTGTAGTCGCTGTAAAAGTTGAGCCGCTGGTGAGGCATCATCAAGGCTTTCTGGCAACCGTTGCACTGTAAACACACGTATAGAAAAAACCGCACAGATTAGAGATAATATCGTTACGGTACATAACGTTATAACTTAACCTTATGTCTAACATCATAAACCATAACCTTTATTTTATTTCGAAATCCATTAGAAAAACATGTACAATTATTGAAAAAAAAAATTTTCTAATACAAATATACATTATGAATTATCACCCACTTAAATAGCGAATTTTAAACTATATAATAATATTTGCCTCAGACTTTGATTCAAAAACATTATATATTATTATTAATTTATTTTTATTTTTATCGTGTTATGTTGCTGCACAATATAAATATAACGAGCGTTATATATGAGCAGCAAAATGAACGACTTAAATGAAATTAGGCACATCTCTTGTAAACGCGAAACAATAATGTACGACGAACAACGAGGAAGTACCTTCACTACGACGGCGATTATTTTTAGACTTCAAAGGCGCCGTTTTTAAAATCCATCCAATTTCGCGTATTCAGGTGATGCAAATTAATTAGCTGAATAACGGGGAATTATGAAAGTTTTAATACGGCGAAATTACTTTTATACACTATACACGGAAACCCTTTACTTTAGTCCCCCTCCGTTATGCCTCTCCGACTACCGTTAGACCGCGAGAGACGACGCTGTTGTTTTTCCGATGAAAAGAAATCTTATAGTAGTTTGTTAATTAGACTGCAGGCTTCAGTAGTACACAAACAAAAAATTATTTATTCGGATGACGAATATCAAAAGTCACATTAACGGAACAATGATTTAATTTCTAAATTTCCTTCGAATTATTAAAAAATTCAGATTGTATTATGAATTATACACTACCTTTAAACGTTCGTTGCAACATGGCATGGCGGCGAACACGTCATACGCGTACATGGTGCCCATGATGAGCGATGAACCGTCCCACTGAGTGGCGCAGAACCGACAACAAAGTTTTCGATCAGCATCTTTGCCATCTAAACATTTCATACAGACCGCATTCAGGAACAGTGCTCGTCCTTCGTTTTTCACCTGGAAAAAAAATAAAATTATTCGTGTAAATGGTGACGAGAAAAAAACATGTAACCAAGATACGTGACAGAACGAGAATAATGAGAGAACAGAGTTCGAAAAGTACGAGATCTTTAAAATATATATTTAAAGGTAGTAGACGGGGTGTGGTACGAGAAATTGTTAGAAACGTCTGTCGAGTAGGACCTCGGGGGCGTAAGACTTATTTATTTTTTACAAGACTCGGCAATAATAAACGCCCTTTTCACGCTTCACCGCCGCAAGTTCTATACCCTATATATAAAGGTAAGTATATAATGATTTCTACGTTCTCGGTGGTTTTTGCGCGTGTATATATAATACGATTCTTCTCAGTCTTCGGTTATTTTATTTTTGACGTGCAAGTTATTTGTGTGTATTAAGAATTGCACGCGTGCACACAGTATACGCGACTCGAAGACCGCGAGGCAAAATCATTAAAAAAGTACGCCAGCGAAGGAAGTGCACGAAGGGAGGAATGAGGGCGAGAGGAAGATAAAAACGGAAGATTTTCCAAGGTTGTTTTCCTAAGAACGCACTGTGAAGCGGAAATATTGCGACGTTTAATGGAAAATTCAAAATCGACATGTTCGTAGAGAATGTAATCGACCCCTTTGCGAAAAACCCATTGCACAGACAAACGTAAGAATACGACGAGAGTACGTCCATTAGATAAATAATGAAAGCTATTTTCAATGTTTAAGCGGGGAAAATGTTACGCACACACTAACGTATTCGTATAATAATATACGTATATTGTTTACGAGTAGACTCACTGTTAGTGCAAACGAATCATCAACGGAATAAACAGACATATCGATATTACTATATTTCTCATGATTTTATAAATATTAATAAGTAATATAATTCCAGAAAACCAGTAATTTACCTATATTTTTTAATATAAAAAAATATAATAAAATTTATTGATATTATATAGAAAATAAATTGTTGAAAAAGAATGGCGATACCCGGCCGGTCAAATATTATATTATTATATCAAGTTAAAATATAATCCGTTGAACGTACGTGTGTTTACTTCCATGTCATTTTATTTTCACAGAAAGTCTGAAAACTATTTTATAAAATGTACATGCACGTAATACATATTACACAATATGTAATTGTTCGATGAAATAAATTCGATAAATTTACGATTAAACTATTATTTTGCTATATTATCAAACAATGTTTGTGTTTTTTTTTATATATATATATATATATATATATATATAGTAACATGCTGTTGAAATGTTTATCAAAAACAATAAATGCTAATCATGCTTTTCGTTTAGTTTTTTTATTAAATAAGATACAAGAACACAAAAAAGACAGATGAATATAAAATATTTATCGGTTAATCGTTAATCAATGAGCTTCCAAGAAAATACAGTCATAACTTAGATACTGTTTAATTTAAAATTGGATTAAAAAAATAAAATGATCCCTAACTTGTTATTAACTATATAATAACGTCATATTATATTATGAAATATAATTATTATACGAAAAACGCAATTGTACAATTTATCGACGAAATAAATATGAAAATACATATAAAACTTGCCGCGCGAGATGAAGAAGAATGTTCATTTTGAAACCGACATCCGACCAGGGTATGTGTACAAACAACACTAAACCCGGAGAAGAGTTTTAATTATAAACCGGATAGATGTTTGCCTTTTTACCTCATGTTTACTCGCGTGTGGCAGCCACAGAACACCTGCATCGGCTCTCTTTTCCACTGCAAATACATACCGCTAAAGACGTATGCGAAAGAGGGCCGAAAATCGTATACATTTATATGCAACAATGATTTTGACGTACGTAAAATATCATAAGAACTTTTTAATTGGAACACGCACCATTCCTCTCTCCACGACCGAGAACCACCTTATTATATAAGCGATGACGACGCGCGGCGGAGGTTGTCGTGGCGAAAACGAGTAGTTATTTGCGTTTAGAAAAACCAACCGAGGCGTAATTAATTAGAAGAGCGCGTGGCTTAAAAGAAACAGCCCTCGGAGAGTAAAAACTTGTTTGTTCGATACACACACCACTCTCACTATTACTTGCTGCCAAGTACCAAAGTTAAAATCGCATAATCCAAAAAATATAAAGTTTCTCGCACCAAGAAAAACGATAAACATTTACATTTCGTCCGACAACGACCCTCGTCGATTTTTCCACAACACGCGTTTGACTTTAAACTGAGCTGTGTTTTTAAGGAAACTCCTCGATTTATATCGTAAGATTTGTTCTCGGTTATACTTCTTTCACGTGAAAACAAATACGAAAATATACGAGTATTTATATAAAATATTATGTTTCGTAGATTTAATACGGATTTATACTTACAAACAATATTGTATAATATCCAACAAAAATACATCCCACTCGTGTGCGGTTTATCACATCATATTTCAGTCTAAACTTTTCGAATATCGTATGTATTAGCTAGACATTCAGTCGGAAAAGTATAACCCCAAGGGTCAAACGTCTGAAAAACAGCAGCAACCTTCTTACACAATCCCCAATACTCGAATGGGATTTACAGTGGTAAAAAGACCACGACGGCTTAAGGGCGGAATCGGACACGCAGGGTCGAGAGAAATAAAGATCGTTGTGCATGCAAGTGAAATATGCTTTGACAAATATTAGCTTGTCGTATGTATATGTGGGTGTGTGTGTCAACATTCACGCGCCGCACATACAAGTATAATATACAACAGAAAAAAGGTTCGTATTTACGTATTTACGGTCAAACGATCACCAACCCGTACACATATGTTTATAAGTCTTATTTCTCGGTATCTTCTGTTGGGGGGAAAAAATATAAGTATCTACGGATATTTTCCGACGGAATATTTTTAGAGATTTAGTCAAGTGTGGACAACAAATATAGATAGAGAAAAGAATATATTAATAAATAAATACAATTGGGCATATGAAATCTTCACACGAGTTTTCTATACACAAAAAAAAATTAGTAGAAAAACCGTGGAATAATTTTCAAGGGGAAAAAACACGAGCAGAAAGAAGACTAAATATTAATTCTAAAATATACTTAATTTCAAATATTAAAAAATAAAATAAAATTTACCTCGACGGCGTTTTTATTGTACTGTTTGGGACTGAGGAAAAATGTACCGTCCACAAGTGGATAACGGTCAAATACCAACATGACATCCGAGCACAGGACACAATTTACTCGCGATTGATTTTGAGCTGCCAAAGACGACAATATAAAGGATCTGGTCTCGTCATTGCCGTGGTTGCCCTCGTCTTCGATCTGTAAATAGAAAAGAAAATAATCAACGTTAATACATCACATACTAAATATATTATATTATATTGTATATATATACGGTAGGTATTCGTTTGTCGGGTAAGTTTCTTTTTCACCGTATATAAGCAACAAATAAACGTTTATCAAAATTGGTTTGGATTTCAATCAAGATGGATTGCATTCGGATGCGATTTTTTTTCTGCTTTATACATTTTCTCGTGCGCAGTAAGCTAGATCGGACGTGTAACAATGCGCCTCGACGGTCTATTGTGAAAAACTTTTTCCTACTCGTACACATAGATGGGAGTTTTTTTTTTTTTTTTTTTTATTAAACCGATTACTTTTACCTCTGACCCCGCACGTACACGCCGCCTCCTACTCGTCACGTCGCTATAAGGTCGACCGAATCGAATAAAAGCAGTCCATTACTCTTTTTCCGATTCTTTTTTTCCTCTCCTCGATGAGATTTTCTGCTAAAGTATATTTGTTCAGGAACCACCGCCACCGCACCGACGTCAATGTACATCGTGTAATTAGTCGGTCGGCTAATGGACCCTGTCGCGGGATGCAAGGGCCTAGTACATATAAATGGAGAAATAGATTGCCACTGACAAACACATATGTGAAAGATCGTACGTGTAAGACACGGTAGGACGCGCGCGTTTTAGCCGTAGCTGACCGGATGACGTAGACGAAAACTTTTAAACTCGCAAATTACAAATATTTTATTACCGTAAATATTATAAGCAGGGTTCGGGACTTAAAGCATTTGCTTATTTTTTTAGATTGACATTAAATCTAGCAGAGTGCTATGGAAATTTATGTCATGTTGCAACAATTACAAATATGAAATTTGAAAGTGCTTTTTTTTGCTTATTTCAATGATTTATTCGAAAAATGCTTTTTCACGCTCTTTTCTTATTTTAATTGCATATTTCCAACTTAAGAACGCATGATACTAAAAATTTGGGGTTTTTTTTTTAATGTTTGTTGGCAATATAGAAAAAAATTGAAACTAAAAATAATTTTACCATTGTGCATCAATATAATATGTATTTTACCCAAATAGTATTCTCTTAATTTATTAATTTTCTTATTCTATTTTTAACGTTGTGTACTTATTGTAGTCACATTATGTAGATACGGGTAATTAAATTATTCTAACACTGTAATAATTTAATTACGTTTTATTTTAGATAAACAAACTATAAATATTAATTCCTGACATATAATAAGAAACACAATAACAGTAGATTACCTATTATTTAATTATTAAATTTGTAATTTTAATATGAAAAAAAAATTATATTATAAAGTTTTTATATTTATCTACAAAATATGCAGTTTTAGACAAAATTTTTTTTTATTACTAAAATTTAGTAATAAATTTTATTACTTTCAGTAAAATTTTAGCATCTTACTTTTTATTTTAATGTTTTGAAGTGCTTATTTGAATGCTTATTTTGAAGTTTTTAGGCGCTTTTATAAGCGCTTATTTTGATGATTTTAAGTGCTTTAAGTCCCGAACCCTGATTATAAGTATAACGTAACAATATCATTCGAGGTATATAGAAATAATTACTTTTAAAACTAATTCTATCATGACGTATAGACGTAATTGTGTAACTATATTAGATATAAAAATTAACTATAGATACATAACGCATTGTATACTATCGTACAAGCGCGACCGGCATGTGAGTTATATTATTCCCTGTGCGTAGTGTTAAGTTCGTATATACAGAGGCAAGGTACGATTTTGAAACGCGTTTGAAAGACGTTTTTCGAAATTGCATTACGTATAGAACACAATATAACGACTATCTATATGTAGCCAATTACCTCGGAGTAAAACTCGTTCGCTGCGCAGCAATTTCATTTCGTCGTACGTATACGGTACTTAACACGCGTGCAAATACTTATTATTATGTAAAACGAAGACGGAAATAAAAACGAACGAAAGGCGAACGCGATATTACACGATAACGTTCCCGATATAATATTAAAACTGCGAAATTGTTTATATTTTACAACCATATATACGAATGGGGTGGCGGTCCAATTTCATAACTTTGGGCGAGGTGCGGATTATATTATATATTATATATACGATCAAGTAAAAACGAGTGCGACTCTTTAAAAGACGCTAATAAACAACGCCGTAGTCTTTTGCACCCGGAGACCTATAAACACAAGGTTTTCCCCCAAGCGTATACGTCGCCATTATATTGCCAAAGACTTCCGAAGAACACTTATATTCTCTGTCGGTTCTATTATTATTAACTCGGAAGCGGTATACGTATATTATGGTATATACCGCGCTTCCGTGCCTTTTTTCCCGCGCAAATATAAATATAACACCGGGGGGAATATTATACAATTTTCTGATATTGGATTAACAACACGCGTCGTTTTGATGTATGTATGTGTGTGTGGTGTATGTGCGTGCATATACGTTATTATATCTTATACGTGAAACAGTCATCTATGGAGTGAAAAAAAAAAAAAAAAATTCGCACAGTTTATTATATTATGATTTATATTATATAACGCGTTACTTCGACGGCAGCGCGTGAGCAGAGTCCCGAGGGAAAACGGAAGCGCAAATCGACTGAAACTATACGTTGTACACGTACAATGAACGAGATCCGACGATTAATACTTAATCTCAGACACGACGTCTTAACGAACGTGTGTATTGTATATTGTCACGGTGAAAACAAAGAAGAAAACTTGTGATTACGAAATAATAATCATAAAATTCTAGGACCGTCGTTTTTTTAAAATATCATATCTGGCTGGCTACATTTTAATTATACACATCCGCATCAGAGATTATAAAAAAGAAAAATATACCTATAGGGGTTTATTGTTTCGAAAAAAAAAAGAGTTTGTGAAAACAAAATCGAGAGCGACATAAAAAATAAAGAAAAACTATATTTCGGTCGAAACAGAACGAGCTCAATCAGCTTGTGTCCATATCCCTCCTGGTCGTTATTCCAAGCGAATGCATATAATATCAATGGTTTTCCATCGTAAAAAAATAATAATAATAAAAACGATAAAATTAATTAAAATTCGACTAAAAGGGAATTAAACCCTTCTACTCAAAACCACCCACCGGATCGAAACTACTCGAAACTTATAATAGTATATAATATATACATTATACATACTACACCGAGCCCCATCTCAAATAATTTAAATATAATATACGCACAACCACTCTGTATCCACGTGTTATAGATATATTCAATTTGTAGATTGAAAGTTTAAGCGCGCGCGAGCCATCCGCTTTGTTGACTTTAGACTTTGCCCATAGAGTGTTTGCCAAACCATTTCATATATTATTATACTCTTCGGCGCGCGAATTTTCCACTCTTTCTCCTAGTATATTATATACCTGCCAATACATTATTATATATATATACACGACTATCAGGATTATGATTTCCTCTCTGGGTGACGAGCGATGCCCCAAAAACGTGCGAGATTAGACGACGGGGATGAACAAAACAATTATAATAACAGACGAATGCGTTCGATCTCGGCAAACATCGTGAGACCATTATGTATATTAAAATGTAAAACGCTCGCGTTTCCTCGGAAATCCGAAGAGCGTGGGGACGTGCGGGAGGCGAACTACCCTAAAACCACCCCGTCGTACCTACGTATGTATTATATATTTATATATTACAATATTATATAAATATCGACGCGGCTATGTGTGTAAATTTATACTCGTACAACGTAATAACTACTAAAATATTATACTAATTCGACGGTCGAAAATGTATTCATCCGAGCATCGAATTATACGCGAGGCACAAAGCGACGTCAAATTATCAACGCGGCGGACGTGCGTGCACGCGGCGATGATGGGAAATTATTCATGTGCTGGACCCGAAACTCCCCCTGCATAATGCGCATACAGATAGATATAGATTCGGCCTTTTGGAGTATTATGAATTTTGATCTCTGTTTCGTTTCGGCCTTTTTTTTTTTTTATTTTATTTTATTATATACATTCGTTTGTCCGTTTCCTCTCCTCTCCTCTTTTTCCATCCTATACACATGATAATACAGTCAATTTAAATTACACGAAATCAACCTTTCGACCGTCGTGCATTTGAATTGCAAAACGGCTTATGAGCCTTTTATTTTTTATTTTTACCAGACTATACATAATAATATTATTACGTATTCCAATATACGACATTATTTATTTTTAAAAATGTTCACTATACCACTTCTGAACTCTGACCATCATCGTGAAAAAGCGTCACCCGCGTCAATTATTATTATTAAAATGGTTGTATTAAGTAATTCGCGATCCATCGACATCCCTGCAGCACGTAGAATTTCAAATTAAATCGGCAACTATAATTGTATAAAGTAGAGCCGGGTAAGATATTGGTATAATATATAACGTATACTCAATAAAATGTATACGCGTGTGTGTATTATTAAATCGGTGCGGCAATTTGAAATTATTTATAGACTACTATATGGCAGAATCGAGTTTATCCGAGTAGGTACTTTATAATAGTGGGTGCAAGCGTAAGGAAAGAGAGAGAGAGAAAGCGAGAAACGACGACGCGTTTAATATATATTATATGAACGTATATAAAAACAGTTTACCAATATAAGTAGCGACCAAAGTGGTGTTCCAAAACCGTAGTAAATCAACGTATTCCGGCGGTAATCCCTTCTTCTTCTTTTTACACGAGCTATTTACTATTTTCTTGCTATACATCCACCCTGCCGGACATCGCGGGACGAACGTATAAACGACCACCGTGTAGTATTATAGTTGACTATATATAATATATATATAAATAAGAGAACGGTTTTCTAATCCGGAAAATAAGCAAAAACCGGTCACAAATTACCCGATCGTAAAGCGAGTGTATATATAGCGTCGTATATACAAACGGACGGTGAGCGGGTAGGAAAAATTGGAAAAGAGAAAAAAATAAATAAATAGTTTAACGGCGTTTTTATTGGGCCGGTCGGTTTTATCGCGTACGACACACACACACACACACACACACAAAACACGAACGGTAAAGGGTAGCATACAGTCGCGACGTATTAGCTGTATAGCTGTCGTATATATATATAAAAGTGTCGAACCGGTGTGGGAAGGAAAAGAGAAAAGTAAAGGGAAAAAAAGCCAAATAAAAATGCCGAAAAACGCATAAAAATGCCGAATACCCGACGACTTTCTCTCGATGCGTGTGTGTGCATGAACCAACAACGAAACGCGTGCCGACGGCCGGAAGGACCGGGGTTAGGAGGGAATAGAGGCACTTAAGAGAATGACCCTTTACGGCAATAATGTGTGCCATTGTGTAGTTTTGGCCGAATATATATTTTAGTTTATGTCTCTTGTATTATACATACGTATTTTACGGGCTGTACACCAATGACGTGTACTACAGCGACGAACCGAAGCATTCAATTTCACCGAAAACCCTAATCCCCCCCCGGAAAAAGTCCCACAGACCGTTTTTCAAAAGCCTCCCCTCCCTCATCAGCCGCCGCCACCTGTAGTGTGTATGTATATAGGAAACGACGACAAATAATCAATGCCTTTATAGAAATGCAAGTATTTACACGACGGGTAAATTTATAAATATTATATAAGAATCTTTTATTATATACAGTATAATTTACGCGAACACATGGCGACAGCTAAAAACAATATACGAAATCCACGTGCAGGTGGTTATAACATAAATATTTTGCTGTATAAGTACATATATAGTAATATACGCAATATATAACAAATATTGTACGAGTTGGTCTCTCGTTTGGACGTACGAAATTCCCTCGAAAACATAACACGCACGCGTTGTTTAGTTTCTATAATTCGATTATATCATAAATTGTCCGAGTTGAAAAAAAAATCGTTTGTAACAAGCGCGGTGGCGAACAGTCGAGATTAAAATTTAAAATAAATAAATATTGTTTATTATTCATATAACGGAAAGCGTTAACGTTCAATTAGAGACAATCAGTCGGCCGCCGGTCGGACACAAGTTGAAAATCTTATCGGTCGCGTATTTGTCTCGTGAATTTCGGTAGTCGTCGAATCAATTAAACGTTTTATTAAGTATAATTAATGGGCGGCACACGCAATTGATTGCGCGCTAGCGAGCGGAAGACAACCGTCGACGGTAGTTGACCTCCGTGAAACGTTCTAACGAAATTTGCCCGCCGTAATTGACATAATAATATTACAATAATAATAGTAATAATAATAATAATAATAATAATAATAATGAGACGAAACGAATTTTTCGAATAAATATTCAAATATTAAATTGTCGATAAAGGGGAAAAACGAAATTTACTTTGGCGAAACACCAACTAGTATAATATTATAATAGTTTCGTCGTCATCGCCCTATCAAATAATTATACATATTCGTTCATATACTGTAAACGCGCGACGAAGAAATAAAAGGGCCGGAAAGAATTTTATCATACCAACTCGTAGAATCCGTGTGGCGGTGAGACGACGGAAATAATAAGCGACCTAAAGGGATTATAAATTAAATCAGTAGTGATATACCGTTGTTCAGGTATATGTTGTACCAGTCGGAATAAAATGCGATTGTCGAATACCGGACGACTTCAAAAGAAACGGCCGAATTTGCGTTTGAATTTACAAAGTGGAAATGTTATAAGGGTGGGCGCTTTCCGTTTGCACCAGATATATTATATTATATTTTCGTACTATACTACGGCGGGAAAGCAGACATACGACGGCTGCTAACGGTGATGGCAGCGACGACGACAAGAGGAGAACTCTCAAAATTATTTTTAAATCGAATTATCAACCCCATTGCACATAGAAGAAGAATTCCTCGTCTTTTCTCTTTTTCGAAAACACTCGAAGATGGCGTAGGAACGTATCTGCTTATGAAACAATTATTTACCGGTAATAGTAATACCTGCTGCAGCGCCATACTGCTGCAGTGGTGATAATACCGGCAATAATATTCCACGGGGAGATATTAAAAACGGTTTCTTTTTCAAAGGATGTATAAAAATCTTAATTTAAAAACACTTTTTATCGAGAAAAACAAAAAGAAAAAAAGATCGACGTATACGTTAGATGATAATATAAAAATCAAATAATATGATAAAAGCTCGCACGTGGACCGTTTCGAGGGAATATGTTATACGTACGTTTAGCCACGGTCGTATAACTAATAACAGACTATTTTATTGTATAGTCGCATGGTGGATTTGTCGAGACTTTCGAAGTTTATAAAAACAAAATATTTATACATATAATATGTAAAAAAATATATATAAGCCGACCGAGCCGAGCGAAAACAAATGGAAAATGCCTTCAAAAACGATGACATGGGTCGTTAGTTCGAACAATGTTCCACCGCAGAGTCGGCGGAGCGTTTATTTTTTTTTTTTATTCGCACGTGTAATCCTCACGTGCAATATCAATATAAATATGCGTCCGTACATAATAATATATTTTCTCCGATGTGTAGTGTACGAAATTTCGGGCGCGAGATATGAAAAATAATAACACAACCGACGGCGGAGTGCACTCGCGGATTTAGCGGTTCATTCGGCACGAATATTGGCAGGACCCGAAATCTGGTAAAGCCTTGTTGCATATACATATATATATATATATATACACGTAGCAACGCGCGTAAAGGAGTTATTACGTTGGTAATATTTTTTCCCCCTATCTGAGGTCCTCTGCCCGAGAGTACGTTGCAAGTTTGGGCAAAAAACGTATCAAATTTGTTTCGCCCGGACGGTTTTTATTCGATATAAGACTATTTTCTTTCTTCTTCTCTCCCTCGTCCCATCGCGAAATATCTCATATTATCTCGTAAAATATACGCGGGCGCGCACACGCGTGCATATTATTCGAGTGGTGTCTGTATATATAATACATGTATGTAAAAAGGCGTGCGAAAGAAGACCGGGAGGACAGGAAAAATATTAAATCACTCGTGCGGGACCGACCGTTTCTTTGCCAAGGAGCAAACATATTTTCTCGCAGAGATCGTATATACATATATATATATATATATATACGTATTATAATATGGGCTCTCTATATTAAGTCTGGAAGATATATTTGGCGTCGATGTCGTCGGAAACGCAAAACTGTACCATCATATTATTTTAATACACCGCTTTATACATATAGATGCGATATTCGCCATATTATTATTTATACGAAAAGAAAAACAATAACATTTACATAATACATATTATACGAAACAACGGCCTTATCTGAAATACGAAAAGAGGGACGCACATAGCCATAATAATTATCGGACGCAGAGAAAGAAATTATATGTTATTATGCACTGCAGATATATTCTCATCGCGAAAATAACAGTTTTGCGCGTTTTTAAAAATAATATTAGAAGTTTGTAAATTATTAAAAAACTAAAAAACTAATCTCGAGGTTACGGGATGTATCCAGTTATATATATATACGTGTGTGTGTGTAATTATATAATATGATAGACGAGAAGAATGATAGAGTTATTTTCAATGGGTATAAAATAAAAAAATTCTGCAAACAATATTCACGAAGAAGAAACTCCCTCCGGTTTATCCGGGATCGTAAAAAACTTTATGCTAAGTGACTTTTTGCGTAATCCAAAACTACTTTATCGTTACGAGAAATAATATATAATATGAAAAATACACGCCTAGCAAAAACTACACTCTTTTTGGCGTGCGTTAGAGAATTTGTTCTCGAAAGCGGATCATAACGCGAGCCACGTTTTCGCTTACATTATTTTGTGCTGCAGGGAGGATAGTATATATATTCTACTATAAATATGACTATAAAATGTATAAAAATACAAATTCGAACGCGTTTTTCTATACGACGTGCGGTAGAATGAAAGTCCTGGGCGAGAGAAAGAAAATGCTCGTCACCGTAATACGCTTTATCGTGACACGTTGTGTACACAACAACATATTGTATCCGTTTTTCCTCTTACGGTGCACTATTATATTTTATATGGGCTGTACGAGACACGCGACTATTGTGATACCGCGGTCGTACACATCGAAAATCCCCTGGAAAAATAAATAAAATACGTATACCGAGAAAAACCTCAAGCTTGTTAAGAACTTAAAAAAATAAATAAATAAAATACAAAAAAAAAAATGGTAGGAAGTCCTATTGTCAAACCTAAACGCGTGTCCCGTGCAGGCATTACTCTCTCTCTCTCTTTCTCTGCGAGCCACTGCTGATTGTCGACGCGTACGTCGGTTTATTTTTTCAGTTTGTTACCGTTTTCCGGAAAGGGGACATACGCGCACATTTCCTCGTAATATCGAAGATCGCGATCGACAATCAGCCTGCAGTAAATACGCGATGAGGAAGGAGGGAAAGGGGGAACACATATGACGAGCAATATAACATATTATTAACAAAAAAAGGAAAAAAACCGCCCGCAGTGAACAAATCAAACAACCGGCAGGGATTGATATTCTGTCAGTTACACGTAAACACGAAGCACGCGTGTATGTACAGATATAAAAAATAAATAAAATGATAATAATAATAACCCATGTGAGAGACGATAGTACATATGCGGTTTTTTTTTTTATCGTCGACCAAAACCGCATCGTCCTCTCTTTTCATCTGGTTATAGTGACACAGACACGTTTCAGGTGAATTTCAAAAAGCTTATCTTCGTAGAGAGAAAAACACACGAGAGCGCGTACATTGTATTCCAAGTGTACGGACGTGTCTTTGAAGGTCCTTTTTTATTCTATTTTATTTAGAAAAATAATATACTTTATAGTTTTATACATTATATCCATACCATTATCCGATACGAAGGTATATACTTACAAAAGATAATAATATTATACCACGCAGTAATATAAAATGGAAACTGTTCGCTATTTTTATTTTATTTTTTTTATTATATACGTTCGCAGACGGTGTATTTCCTTTGAAGTATTGTCCCGTCCAAACGACATGTATATATTATATATATTAATATTATTGAAACGAAGATTTAAATTATTTTTTTTATTATCGATAAAAATTAAAAAAAGATCGATACTTCTTAGACGCATTTATTTTTTCGTAGATGACAGTCGGTTATTAAATCTTACACAAATACTCACGTATAGACGAGTTCAATGAAAAAAGAGGTGTGAGGGGAGAAAATCGTTAAAAAAATTTTTACAGATCAGACAATTTTGAACATTTTGAATTTTTTTTTAAAAAAAAAGCACTAAATTATTAAAATTACGCCGAATGGAAATTTAAATACGTCCGTACGTAGTTATATGGAAACAAAACTGCACTATGAAGATTTTCATTTTATATTATACGTTACAACGACAGTATAATGGTCGTCGTGCGAAAGTTTTCTATTATTAAATTACTGTGAAAAAGCGATTATTCGAAATGAAAAAAAAATAATACGATACCCCGGAGTGCAGCAACAAAAGAAACCGTAAAGTCGGTTAGTTTGCCTATATCCGACACCTGCGGAGTCGTTTGAGGTAACGACCGGTGACGACGTGGAAAGGTTAGTTTATGGCGTTTCGAGACGATCTGGCGATTCGGCGGGTCCCTTCGTGGCAGAATGGTAAAAAAAAAAATTGCTCAACGATCGTTAGATGACGGGGATAATGACAGGGACACGTTATCAACGTTATTTACACACGTATTTTTTCGCAAAAAACGTCTGGCGGTTACATAATTTAATTGTGTGGTAATTTTATCGACGCTCGCAGAGGGTCACATAAGATTTCCTTCCAAAAACCATTTGTTCCTCCCCGTCCTCTGGTGCCCATGTCGCCATCTTCAGGTTCCCTTATTCTCTCTCTCTCTTTCCACACTTTATATCTTTCGCATTTTTTTCCCTTCCTTTTTGACGTTTATCGCACGCGCGTAAACGAGGCTATAGTTTCCCCCACGCGCGGCACTACAAGACTATTATTATTATTATCATCATTATTATCATTATTATTATAATAACAATGATGACATTATTATATTATTATTTACTTTTATTACGAAACACCATTATATTATTCGACAATGTAATGAAAATGCGAAAGAAAGCAAAACGTCGTAAGTATATCATAAATACATCGCACGCGAATAAAGAACACTATGCACGCGGTTTTTATCGGCAGTTTTCACTCGGACCGACGTATATAAGACGCTCGTCGTAAAATCCTCTCCGTTGATAAAGAGGGGGACCGCACCACGTTATTATTACCATTTTAGCTATTATATATAATATAATATCACATGATAATACGAGGATCCGAATAGATGATTATCCGTAAAATATTCGTATTTTATATTACAATAGTGTCAGCCTTTATCGCTGGATGTTGCTAAAATAGAACTATTTTGATAGCGACCCTCGTGGTCCTCTCGCCACTCGCATAACGAACTAAATAATAAAATATAATTTTTTTTTTTTTTTTTTTTTGTTCAACAACGCCATATCATGTAGTATCGTATAATATGAGTATAATAATAATAATAATAATACGATATACATTTGCGGTATAATAAAAATTAATTTTAAATTTCGTTCAAATTTCCCATTAAACAAGGGGCAGTACCGATTTACACAAGAGGAGGATTATTTTTCAAGGATATCAAAAGTAAACCGGCACGCGATTTCATGCAAATCGTATTAAATTTATTCAAAAAAAAAATACACACACACGCACGATCACGTAATATTTATATTTCCGAAATGTCAGCCGCGGGGTGGTGGCGTCTGACGTGAGCAATAATAAATAATTACCACGCGATATCCTTGTCCTAGATTGTTTTTAGCGGTCGAAGTAGAAAAAAAAGTCCGGTAATAATTTCGGGCACCGTATAGCCAAAAACGAACGAGGGAATTCTCGAATATTATTTTATAGAATATTCGAGATATTGCGAACGTGAAATCGAAACGAGCCGCAGAATTACTAAGTCGTCTTAGGAATTTACGTGCATAAAATCCGTTTGTCCTTTGCGGACCGCGTTTTTTTAAACAGACCTATTATTGGCCCGAGCGTAAATCTGCCTCGAATTCGTCGCCGTGTCGTTACTACGCATTAAAGGTATAATAATAGCCGGCGAAAAAAAAAAAAAAGAAACATTTCACTTTCTCCGCAACGGCATAGTGCACCACAGACTCGTTTTTTTTCTCCCGTTCTTTAAATTTATGCTAGTAGGAACTGTTTTCGCCCTTTATCGTCTCTCGCGCCAAGGTCAGAAAAACAACGATAGCGAATTCCACACGCTATATATGTTCACCGCAATAAAAGTGTCCGTCCGTTTCGTTCGATCGCGTCTATAGAGTCCAATAATTAGTCTAATAATTAATTACCTATTATAAAATATAAGTCAAAACACAACGAATAATACATTCGGACACGAGTAAAACGAAAAACAAAAAAAGGAAAAACGATAGGAATTTTATACAACATATTGTCATAATTTGCCCTTTTCCGGCGTGCGTAGAGTGCAAAAAATCCTCTGCCGAAATTATGCCGCCATTAACACAAATGGACCGTTTCGGAGCGGAAAATGTCGCGATATTTTTGTCGATCGTTACTTTTTATCGTTATAATTTTTTTTTTTTTTTATACTCGTACAGTCGTATTTTTATTACATAACGAAACATTCGGGCTGGAAAATTACGCGTATACGCAAAATAGACTATTATAAAAATAATAATAACCGTATTTTTATTTTTTAACCAAACTCGCACGAGCGCCACGTGCGTTGCGTGACGCTAGATTTTATAAAATAAATAAAAAAAAAACCGGTAGATTTCGAAAAATAAATTACAACCGCTAAAATGGCGAACGATCGCTGGAAGATTATTATCTATTTTAAAATAATAATATAATATTATATACAGTATATAATACGATGTTAGGGAAAAAGAAGAGAAATTTTAATAATAATTTATAATCTCCATTATAGGCTTATTAACATTATTTCTGGAGCGGCATGTGTTGGATGTGCGTATTTTAAAATGTGCAACATAATAAAAACGAGAAAAAAAATTATAATTTAATATAAATACGACGCGTTTGTAATAATAATATTCGGGCCTAGATAAAAAATAATATACGGCTAAATTTATACTTCCTGGAAAACTAGTTTTAATAATGACGTGTAAGGAATTATTATTCGTGCACAATTTATACCATCACCGGTCATTTTCTTTTAAAACTGCAATATATTACCTACCTAAGTGTTTCGTTCTGGTATTATTATAATATTATCGTGTAGTTTTCTACACTAGTTTTCGAAAATATCAAATTGTATGGCCTATATTATTATAATATTAATAATAATTTAATGGTAAAACACGTATAAAAATTCGACGACGATATTTTTATACGAAATATGATACGATGAAACACGCTCGAGATGTGAAATTAGATTAAACGTGTTCGTTCAAAAAACGACTTTTTGCACGATACAAAAATCTGACGACATGTGTGTATAAATCGTACATCCAACGGATTTGTGTATGAGGGGCCAAAGGGACAATAATATAGGATGAAACGAATACGCGTGGATTTTAAAGTTATTAATTTTTTATTTTTTAATGAACTCTGGAACACCTGACATCCCGGACGGCGAAACCTTTCGCGAACGCAAAAAAAAAAACCGACACTTCCGGTGACCGAAAATAATAAATAATAACAACAAACCCTACCGCGCGAACACGCGCGTATAATATTAAAATAATTTTGGTCGTGTCGCAATCGACGGGTCGTCGTCGTGTGCACTTGCAGCTGTCGTCTCAGTCGTGTTACGAAATATTACACCAGATGGCCCGAACGCGCGCTGGACATTTGTGTTTTTGCCGGTTTTTATTTGGGCAAAAATAAAAATAAAATAATAATAATATTACCTACATTATATTTTTTCCGTTCAATAAGGCCGAATTAAAAATAATAATATAAACAAAAACACATCCGAACACGCTACGTGATGCAATAATAATATTATTATAAATTACATTAATTGCAACATAATATTTATTATATTATTGAGAACAGGAACCGCGCGCGATTTGACGAGTCAGAGAAGGATTATTATTATTATTATTATTATTATTATTATTATTATTCTTATTATTATTATTATTATTCTTATTCTTATTCTTATTATTATTATTATTATTATTATTATTATTATTATTATTATTATT
>JAIUCT010000019.1:5112678-5147974 GCA_021307375.1 Tetraneura akinire | reverse complement strand
TATTATTATTATTATTATTATTATTATTATTATTATTATTATTATTACGCGCAGATAAGAAGAGACGCACGTGCGTGTGGCGTTTCTTTTTTCGTTTTTTTTTTTTTTTTATTCGTAAAAACAAGACGTTATCTTTGTGATGCGAGGCGCTAATATTATAAATATAAAATGTCGTCGAGAGAAAATGACCTAACGGAGACAAAAACTTAATAAACAGCAAAATATTATATTACGACGATCACGCTGTTCACAAAAAAAACACGCGTTTTTTATTGTTCGTTTAAAAAAAAATTTATATTTATACACAACAACGGCCGTCGTTTGTTATTATTTGTGACACGAATATAGTCGAATACAGTGGAAGAAAAAAAAAACATTGCGTACGCTACGAACATTTTATTATATAATAAACGGATAGCAATTATTATTATAAGGCACGAAAAAAATTAAACCGATTCGCGCTCGTTTTCTCTATTTCGTCGAGCGGACAACATCTCGATAACACACACACACAGAGAGACTTCGATTCATAATTTGATAATAATATCATAATATCTATTATAAGTAACACACGTATACGTAATTATTATTAAATTGATATTTTGTAACACGACCCGTTAACTGGTATATACCATTATTATACCGTGTTATTATTTATTATTATTATGATATACTGGACAGAACAAACGCGTTACTGCCATTTAATTTGTTACTCTCTTTATCAGTTTTGTTAATTTCGTTTTTTTTTTTTTTTATACGTGCAATATAATTAATTCGCCCAGAGTGACAGACAGCATAATATCGTTTTTCAAAGTCCTTCAAAATCTTACGGTCGAAAACATTATAATAATAATTATTATTATTACGTCGCATTAAAGGACGACAACCGAGAATAGATCGCCGAACGAAAAAAAAGCGAATCGCGTAACGCACGACAAATTGCGGTTTTCACTTTTATCAGGATAACACACCGCGGGTGGTATAGTTTTTTTCTTCTTTAGTTTATTTATGATGCTCTATATTAATACATTATATGACTTACCGATTTATTTCGTTTCACAAATATTGATTTATCAAGTTTTTAATTTTTTACCCGAGTATACCTAACTCGTAATAATATTATCCGGGGGAGACCAGAATTTATTATTATGATTATATCCGGAGAGTGCGATAAAAACAAACGATTATATCCTTTTTCCATTATGGCATAACACGTGTTTTATTTTGAACACTTCGCGAATTAGTCGCTCAACTGATGTTGAAACGTATAATATATAAAATATCATTAAAAAATTAACTTATACAACTGTTTCTATACAATTGATCAACGAGTGTTTTATCTATATGAGAATAAAATATATTTATCTACTCTTATTATTCATAGAAAACCGTCTGGTATATGAAGTAGACGAATAAACGATAACCAAATAAAAAAGCATATTACTCAGCACATGCCTAATATTCACAAGTGCATAAGTCTGTATAGTAGTTATAAGTTGTATAAGTGTCTAATACACAATACGAATAATAATTATTAAATTATATCAAGGAATAATTTAAAAAAATTACAATTTTAATTCCTTAGATATTATTTTTTCAAACGGCAATGTAACGAATAAAATTTAATGGTGGAACATAAATAAAGGAGGACTCGCGGGATTTAAAGAGATTTGCATGCAGATTTGACGATAGTCGTTACCAAATTATTGTTTTAATCTTACGCGGCAAACAATTGGCTTAGTAACAAAAAGAAAATAATATAATAACGAAATTAAAAAAAAAAACGAAAAAAAAAATATATATAATAATTAAAATGAGAAGAAAATAATCGAATCCGAGAGAAGAGTGCTGCAGTTATACCATTGACGGGTATAAAGGGGAGGAGGTGCTCAGTTAATTTTTATGATCCGGTTAATATCATCTTAGCGTCTGGAATTAAAAATTATGCTTTATACAATTAAACCAACCCCTGTATTCACGCCGAAAGACAAAACCCCTTCAAAAGAAATGAAAAAACAACCGCCGCTGACGACGTAATAAAGCCCCCAAAAAGTTAAAACGACGAAGCAACAATTAAAGATTTTGATGAGACGGCGGCAGCGGCGACTTAACGACCGTGAACGGAACAGTTTGTGCTACTGCTGGCGCAGCTTTTTGGCCGTTGTAATTAAAGAAAAACGGTCCAAATTGTCACATTCCGCCGACACGACCAAACGGTCCGAGAAATTTATCCATAAAATCTTTTGTTATACTCCTCCCATCTGACGTCTTCACTGCGTGAATGTACGCCAGAATATCTTGAGATCTCTTTCCCGGAAATAACATCAAAAAACTTCGAGTACGACGTCATGAAACACGTTAAAGATTATTATTATTATTATTATTATTAGATTAGTAGAACGCTTAACAATTCTACATTACGCAACAAACACTCACATCATAATCCCGAATCATCTCAATTCCTTATTACGCAAAAAATTCAACCGTTTTCCATTTTAATCAATATGATGGTGTATGTATTAAAATAATTAACATATTCTATAAGAAATTTTGCAATTATTTAATACATTTTACGTAATTATTTTATGTATAATTTGTTGTTATAGTTTACAATGGAAACTTTAAATAGTGTGGAAAGAATCATTTCCAAAATTAATTTAGCTCGAATATGATATATTAATACTCGCACCAAATGGAATTAGTGAAATGCATTATTATCCAAATTTATGATTTTTAAATTCAAATTCATATACGAAAAATACATTTTGTATACCGAAATTAATCAACTATGAATATTAACACTTTAAACTTTAAATAGGAAACGATGTTTCTGACAATGAAAAAAAAATGTCTGTCAAAAATGATACTTGTAGGTACACGTTCTCACAGAATCTATTTGAGAGAGAAAAAAAGAAATCTTCGTCACAATCGATTGACTCGTAACCTAAGGTTATCATATATTATACGTAATATCAATTATGTCAGACTTCCATGATGTAAATATAAGACATTTAGGGAAAAAAATTTCAATCGAGTGTGATAAATATTATGTATTTGAAACATCAAATACATAATAATATACTAGTCTATATTGACGATTTAATATGCCATTAAAAATTGATATTTTATATTTGATGAATCACACTAACACATTGAAACTTGTGTATATTTGCAATTAAAAATTAAAATAATATAATACCAAGTCTGAAATATTAGACGTAAGTAAAAAATATTACGTGATGCGACCCAATTTTGTACGTACGAAAAATTCGAATTGTTACTTATAAATTATAATAATAACGCAATTAATTCTATAATCATTTTTTGTTGGCATTTATTTTAACGTAGGTATATTTACCGAATATACCAAGGGCGTGTGTCGTGTATATTATAGATACAACTGATTATGTACTCCGTGAAGTATGCGTATCAACTTAATTGTTATTGTTTTCGTTTTCGTTTTCGTTTTAAGTGTATAAGTAAAAGTAAAACGAATATCATATACGTGTTATTAATAAGTCGAAATCGTGTTATGCAAAACCATAAACAAAAAATGGCAACAAATTAGATAACTATAGTCTCAAACGATAACCATGATATTATATATTATTAGCGTATTAACATATTATTAGAAATTAGAATATGTTTTTTGAAAATAGATTAGAAAGTCTGCATAATATAATTCCGTTTGTTAGATGTTTTCGCTATACACAAATTCAAAATGCAATTTTTAGACTTTAACCGCATATAAAAAATCGCCATCTTGCAGTGTAATTTACAAGTTTTTGTGTTTTGGATGATAAAAATGTATCCATACGACGAATTCTCATCATCACTGGCAATGGCCAACTCCGAAATTGGAATACTCGCGAGAGGACGATTCACACGATCAATCACTCGCCGAAAAACATACGCCAACTATTTATTATATTATTATATATACTGCACTACAGTCGTTCTTCGATAAAAATAAAATTATCGCGACACGATCGCGTTAAGTAGACGAGTGATTTAATATCGGCGGTTTTTTTTTCTCCGAGGAATTTTTTTTCGTTCATATATTTTTATTTATCGAATCACTTGGTGGGCATGTGTTGAAAAATAATAGTACTGTATAACGGCTGTGTCGTGAGAACAGGCGACACATTATATTATTATAATATATCGAACACATGCGGCTGTAGCTCCGCAAAGCCCATATTACGGCTGCATGGCGTGAATTTATATATATATTTATATATTATGTACAAAATAAGTATAGTTTTGGCGAATTTTCTTCATTCTCCTCTTCTGCGAGCATTACGATAATAATAACGACGATAATAATAACAATAACAAAAACAACTCGCACACGTTTCGTCCGAAAACGCGTGTCCGTGTATATTCCTCGCGGCCGTTCCCGTCAGAAAATAATAAAATCTCCAGTCATACCGTTGTTTGTTTTTAATAACACGAGAAAAACACCACCCTTTCGACGACTATATATAATAAAAACGTCCCTTGCACACCCCTTCCCTCGTAATCCTACGGCACAGTCGGTCCCTAAATATTATATACCTACCTATATATTACATAAGTGTGTGTGTGTATATATATATATATATATGTATATACGGTCCAGCAACCTGCCGTGAAGGTGACGAGGACTCCGGCAAACAAACGTATAATATTCTATATACCTATCAAGCGCATATCAGAATAGGGGAGGTAGGAGGAAAACTCATATATTTCCTGGAAATAATCGTTAATATGTCATTTGGAGTGTAAACCGAACGCGCCCCCACCGAATATAAATACTTATAGAGTTATGGGAAAATTAATTTCAAAAATCGAAACTCACGACGGATCGGAATACCTATATAATATGTACTTTTGTACAAACATATAATAACGATCAGAAAACGTTCTGTTCTCACCTATATATTTTCCAATATTGCATTTTGATCACTATAAACATACGTATAAATTATAATACATACCTACTGTTATATAATACTCTGCGATGAATTTTAATTACGAACTGTATTTAGAAACAATAGCTACGAGTGTAGAGTGTAGAGTGTACATCACCTACCTACATACATAAAAATATGATAATTTTATTAAGGCGGCTCTCCGTAGTGAATATTTACGGCGAAATAGACCTAAACGAGTTCCAACGTATTGGCTTTAGTTTTACTTAAAAAACAATTCTGAAAACAATTTTATATTTGTAAAGAACTCTATTTTGGATCGTACGAATTACATTATTAAGAATTTTTTTTTAAATCGTACATTTTCAAAAATAAAATAGTTAAAAACGTTAATATTTTATAAAAAGTAAAATATAGATTTATTGTTATAATATTAATAAAATTAAAAATTGGCTTAGTACGATTCAAAATAGAGTTCATTATAAATTTTAATCTGTCCTTAAAATTATTTTCGAAAAAAAGCATAAGTCTATAAATTGGAACTAGTTTAGGTCTTTTCAATACAAAAATTATGAATGTAATAATATTTACAATAAATAATTTGACATGTTCATGCGAGTGCGTACTCTAACCCCGCATGCTATATCACGCAATCATACATTGTTGTTTACACACACATATACACGAAACGTCATTAAATCAATTAAATTATTGCCTATTTAATACTCCTTAAATATTCACTACGGAGAGCCGCCTTAAGCAAATAAAATTATAGTTTTTCGTCGACTGTTTTTATTACACAGCGAGTGATTATGTCAATTATATTATATCGTGATAAAAAATAAATAACGAAAAGACACGTATACCTATACAATTATTATTATCAACAGACGTCAAATATATTAATGAACGTATACGACACGCATTACATTTTTATCTTACACATTTACCTATAACCTAACCTATACGCGATTTACAATATTTACATTACGCGTAAAACAAAAGTCAATAAAAACACGATAAAACGCCAACTACCCCCACACGTTGTATATTTATTATTATTATAACAATAACAGCGAGGTCATTTTTAACAAGCTCGCGTCGATACGACCGTGACCCATTATAATACTAATATTATTATATTACAGAAATCTCACTTTACCGATGAACCCGATACACGATGTAGAATATTGTTTGTAAAGAAGGAAAAAATAATAATATTTTAATCACGTAACATATATTGGGCAATATATTAAAATTTAATATTTTTCGGCAACGTGAAAAATAATAACGTTTTTGTTAAAATATTTCTCAATTCGATTTAAATCCATCCACTTGCACTCGGTACCACCCAGATATTATTATAAATTATAATAATATTATGATCTGCCAATTCAGAGAACGTTTATCACAATAATAACACGTAAACACGGTTTATTTAAATTATATACAGTAAATAGTAATAATAATTATTTATCGGCATATATGAAGTGTAATAAAGTTGGGCGTGTCGGCCGAGCGATATTAACATTTATACTTAGGGGGCACGGGCACACGTCGTATATACGACTAACAGAAATGAAAAATAAAAAAAAATCCTAATGTAAAATACGCGTTCTCTGTTCGAGAAATCGATTAATATTCATTTTTAAAACACAATAATGGCAGTATTTGAATACACGACCGACCGGCTGGCCGGCATTATATTATATTATATTATTATATTATATTATTTACACGGGAAAAAAAATAAATATTATTACCGCCTACTTTCCAAACACATGATGATTATTAGAAAATAAAAAAAATAAAATAAATACCACGCCCTAAAAGAGAAAAACCGTATTATTTGTCGTCGACGCGAAATTCGTTGATATTATGTTTCGAAGAAAAGATTCTCTCATCCGTTGGAGATCAACAGCGGGCTGCCGCCGATCGCGCCTCTCAAACTGGTCCAGACGAAGTCGTCCGGTATTATATACACACATATATTATATAATACAGAGGTGGCGACGAACGGCGAAACAAAAGCTTTAGATCGTATGTAGGAACCGGTTTCGGAACAAAATTCGGTATAATAATAATAAATAATATTGGTCACGATTCGCCTGCGAAAATCGATCGCAGGGAAATTTCGCCCGATCGGGTTACGACAGAGAGAGAGAGAGAGAAAAAAGCAATAATCTCCAAACACAATATAACAAACCGGTCTTCGCGACATCCACGACGCCGTCAGTGGGCGTAAACCGGTTGTGTGTGTATACGGTTCGGTAAAGAACCGAAAAAGCACCATATTATAATAATATAAGGTTTCCACCGCGGCGACGACCATAAAGAATATGAAAAATACATAAAATAAAATAAAATAAAAAAAATAAGAGGGAGGCCATTGTGTGCTCGTATTATAGTTACGGTCCGCAACGTGAAATTTGAATACAATAGCGACAACAAAAATCGTAAAGTCGATGTTGTGTTTCGAAAAAGAAGCACGTGCTCTCATCGGGAGAGATTGGGCAGTAAAAATTAATACACGTATTCGTGTTATATCTTCCCCAAGTTTTTCCACCCATCAAAAGTCATGTAAGTTATACATTTTCCTCTTTGAACAGGCTAGCGAAATACGAAAATTAGAAAAAATATAATAACAAATAGTTCATAACACGATATAATTTAATTATGCGTTTATAGATAAAAACTAAAAAACAACTAGAAAAACAGTCGATACGAGGCTACAACGACGTATATATGTACGTAAAGTCGTGTAGAACCGATCCAATTACGTTTTTATGTTTATTTCTCGCGATGGGACTTTCTATCCCGATGTAAATGCGAAAACATTTGCAAATACGACACGTACTCTCAATTTAATAAATATATATATGTATAAAATCTTCTAGCTGTGTTCCGAAGCGATTGGCACGTCTTCAATTTTCCGTATAACCGCTTATTATTATCGTTGTCGTCACACCGTGATGTGGTCGGCAAACGAGGAAAACGATATTATACATCTAGCAGGATGAAAAAAAATATATATATTATATCACATAAAAATCGTGTCATGTTTTTGTATTGGCGTATTACGAGTGTTAAAAAAAAAGAAGAAAGTGTTATAGTCAATTTTTGCGACCGCTATAAATATTATATCATACTGTTAATACGACGATGCGAACACGCACATGTGACCTCTCTCTGCAAATGAAAAAAAGGCCGTTTCTTATACGTTTATATGGGCACGCGAAAGAGGGTAGTAGAAAAAACGATTTTTATATAAACGCTTGAAAGAGCACTCAAACTTTCAGTTTCCTTTTTCTACGAATAAAAAGTTGAAGAATATGTTTCTCGCGTTAACCTTAACACGCATCTCACAAGGGGTGGTTCTTCGAACAGGATCATTAAATTTAAACGGAAATGAGACGATAATGGCGGTTTCCTCGTCATCTCCCGAACGATATATACGCGGCAGTGATCGTATATTACAGTAATAATAATAATAATAATAATAATAATAATACATTATAATATTATTCAAACGATCTCGTAACTTTATAGAAATACCGTCTCGCGACCCCGCGACCTATTGAACGACGACGGCCGCGATAATAAGGGAGGAAGGAAAAGTTTCTTTGGAATTCTTTCTATAATCTTCGACACCCGCGGGGGTAGTCGTTTTCACTATACCACAACCGACGACGCGTTTTAATGTTGACACGTTTTCCGAGCAAAAAAAAAAAAATGCACAAGCGACGCGTATTATTATTATTTGTACGTTTTTCCCCCCTCGATATGTATAAGAGTATATAATATATGTATATAAGGAAATGAAGACGTAAAAAACCCGCAGGGTCGACAGCGTGCAAAAAAAAAGCCTCGTATTTATACAAAAAAGTGTTTCTGCATATCTGATGACGATTATAATAATATATACGCACATAGCGTGGCGACAAATATTTGTTTACCAACGTTATTATAATGCGTAATGTAAGAATGTGACATCGCCAGATTGAAATCTCCGACACGTACTCACGATGACGACGGTGAATATTCCACAAAACCCTCGGGGTTGTATAGTGTAAAATAATAATAATAATAATAATAATTGTCAGAAAATAAATCGCATGAACATTTTTGGTTTTTTTAAACGCGGTGAAAAAATTAGAAATTTCGCGGTCAGGAAGTTATCTACAAGACGAACGCGATTTTTTTCAGATTTATCCGAATATTATAATCTCGTCTACGTCACACATCATCGATAGATTTATAATGTTATGTGGCAACATCGAAATTCCAAGTTTCTTAACCCAATTCGTGTATATACACGACGATTTATGTATTCAAAAAAAAAAAATAAATATTATTTACGTCATAACGTATTATGCGCCGTGAATCGAAAAGAACAGACACAATAATAAATACTCACATAAAGTCATAATATTATGCTAAATCATATACAGGTGTTATACGTATTATTGTAATGACGGTTAGGTTTCTCGTACACACATTTGTTGTAAACAAGAAGTTGTGAACATTATTATTGTCGTTTCGTTTGTTGACGTATAATATACGTTTAATATCATAAATTATAATAATATTATATGGATCGAGGGTGAAAACCGAACGTGGTAAAAGATAAAACGAGAGTAAATAATGATAATAATAATAATAATAATAATAATAATAATAATAATGATAATGATAATGATAATGATAAAAAATTGTCTTAGATATACATTTATACAATCTATACCGCCGCGATTAAAAAATGATTATATAGTAAGAAAAATAATTTTTTCCTGCAATTTACATAAGATTAATCATTTCATTGTCGTGTGTGTCCGTCGTTGCATTTTTATAGTTAAAACACTAATTGCGACGGACGAATTAAACGAAATTATTGTTGACCGTGTAAAAATTAATAAATACCAAGTATAATAATTTCGTGCAAATAACACGACTCGTTCATTATACAAAACACGAAACGTAATTTTTATTAACGATGTAAATACTAATTTGTTTCTTTTTTTTTTATAAAAAAAATTATCGCTTTACAAACGAAAGCGTTCAGATTTTATAGACATATTCGTTTATTTTATACCTACGTAATAAATTATATTCATTATTTTTATCTGCACACAAAGCTTTAATATGAAACGTTTGTATAAATTTAAACTGTTCGTTGATGGTAAAAAAATAAGTCAATATAATTCCATATCGGAATAACCGCGTTCGTAAAAAAAATATTTCGAATTTTTATGAATATAATTTCGTATGCGCTCAGTTGGCAGACACGAAACGCAGTCGACGCGTCGTTAGAGGTCACACTGCTGCTGTTACTGCAACACTTCACTGCCGTTATACGTGCGCGTAATAATTTATTATTAATTATTACGCATATATTATGACTTATGAGATGCACATAATATTATGACATCATCGTGCGGTGAACTTTATTGTATTCGTTTGCCAAAATAATAATTACGAGACGAAATGAAAATTGTAACGTTATAAAAGAAAACAACCCGTCTGTACATTTATATTATTATAACGCGTGGAAAAACTGCAATTTTTGGTCGACTTTTGGAATATTATACGACAAAATCGTAACATCGATCACGTGGTCCAAAACTGCAAAGGGATCCGTTCGAAAGGGACGCCTTGCAGTCGTATGCAACCACCCAAAAAACAGTTTTGCCGGTCGTCGCCGACTGCGCTTATGGTTGACACGAGACGCACAACCGAGAGCGCGCGATCGATAGCGCACGACGCCGCCGGTCGGTGCGCGGGCGTATAAAACTATAAACGCGTCGCAATGCACTCCGGGGTAAAATGTATTTTTTTTTTTTTCCCAATTCCAACAACACTGTCCGATCGAAAAACGTATTATTTTATCATAATCGTACGTTACATTTATAGCGTCACATTTCGAAACGTTGTCGGCATTATAAAACGTACAACGTTCGGAATATTGGAAAAAACGAAACGCGACATGACACGAGGTTATTATTTCGTTTTCCGGACACCCAGTGTAAAAAGTCCGACAACTAAGTAACTCGTGGTATATAAAAATAAATACAATATTATTACCGAAACCATACCGTATAGGCTCAAGCCCCGACGTTGGACTCGAGTCAAACGGGTATATTTTTAGTATGGATGACGGGACACGTTAGTTGCAATAAACTTTTCTGTATTACGACGAGAAACACGACTGTTTTGACGGGCGAAAACGACGTATAAACGAAAGTATATTATTATTACATAATGCGTTTTCGGAGCAGCCGCCGTCTCCCCCTAACCTGCCTTAACGGCGACGACAGTCTCTCGACACGCGGGCTAATGGGGACGCGACCGAACACAAACCCTCCGAAAAAAAAAAGAACGACCCGGTGCCGAAAATACATTCCCTCTTACTCGCGACTGCAGTTTTGAAGCACGTTTTTACCACGGGATACTTGCACACATCACGGACGGAAACGATTTTCGGTATATTATTAAAATGTTATAATCTCACGGACGCGAGTTAAATTTCAAAAATAAACTGCAGTGTTAAGTATAATATTATATTAAAAGTTATATACACGTTTCCGTTTACGGCACGATAGCTCGTTGCAAGTATTTGACGAATTGACGGTGAGATGTAAAAAAAAAAAATGGCCCGAGATTCGAATCTTTTTTTATTAAAAATCTCCACTCTGTTTGGTTATATACGATATACCTATATGGCTATATTATATTTGCGAAACTCGCCGTAAACGGTGGTTATATTCAAGACGATCGTAATAAAATAATAAATGTTATATAATAATTATTACGAACGTTAAAGCGAACGCGGTCAGATCGAATCGATTGGAAATTCGTCGAATATCCAAGGAGACGCCGACGGTTTATACCGCGGTATGGGTATACAAATTATTATAATATTATTAGGTATATCATTACAATATACGACGCGAGAGGAGGGGGGCGAAAATGCATCGGCGGTGTGTCTGTCTGGGTCGGTTTTAAGTTTCGGCCGCGCACGTACGTAACACACGCTGAGTGGCATCGCGTCGACGAGGCGTGGGAGGAAGAGAACGCACTGCTATTGATCGCGCGGCGTATACGCGAGACGCGCGGCGTTACATGCGCTCGCGGTCGGGGCGTCGGCGGCAACGCGCAACCGGCAGACGAGTGCGTGGGTCCCGGCGGCGGCACCGATGCACATTTCGCTCGGGCGAAGGGAAAAAAATTAAAGCCGGCCGGCGATCAATAATTCGGTCGCGTACATTATTATTATATATAGTATAATATAATATATAAACGTATACAGCGCGCGAAATTCCTCGTAAATTATAAAAAAAATTATTTTAAATTATAATACGACAGAAAAAACGATACGATAATTTTATTTTTCAAGAAAATGAAGAAAAGGCAAGAGGAAAACGCGAGTTTTCTTTTTTTATATATATATAGGAGACGTGAAAATATAGAAGAAATTTAAAAAATATATGTATAATATTATATTATATTAAAATGAAATCGTTTTTTTTTTCACAAAAGTTTCGACGCGCTATAAGCTTTTCGTTTTTCGAGTGATGCGGGGTGGATAACGACCACAAGGGGAGTGGTTGGGGGACTTGGGACGGCCACTTTTTCGCGGTTGGCGCTCGGCCCGGGCAGGCGCGAGCTTTGGGCGCCCAGCACGCGCAACTCCCCGAGGTCGCGGGGGGCCGACGGGCGGTACCCTAAACGCCCGTCTGGGCGGCGGCTCGGCTGCCGAAAAATGCAAACTCGAAAGCGCGCACGCTCGTCACACGCGCCGGCGCGAAATCGTTTACCTACATCTATATAGTTGAGAACGACTCGTGAAAAAAAAATTCCAAACGGCATATATTATCATTAATATTTTTTTTATTTTTCGTCCATAAAAATTAATAAAAGTTCCGATTTTCGAAGTATTTTCCCCCTTTTTGGGCGACCTCTAATCGACGAATGTGTGATGAAAAAGAATACACAAAATGTTAGAAAATAATAAAATATAACATTAATTTAATATTGTACTAAAACGAACGTATCTGCACGCTGACAATGCAACTGAAAGCGATGCTATTGCCGTCCAATTATATAATAAAAAACGAATAACGTCAACATTAAAAATCGACGATAATATTAATAATATTATTAGTTATTAGTTTATTATTAACCAACAGTGAGGGAGGGGTTATTATTTTAATATTGACCTTCGTCCGTGTTCTCGATTAGCGTGCCAACCACACGTATACGTACGTGGTATAATATACAAAGTATAATAACACACATGGACGTTATCGATTTCGTATGATTATTTATACAATATTACGACGTCGACGATAACAATAATAATAATAATAATGATGATGATAATAATAATGATGATGATAATGATAATAATAATAGATTAATAACAAAACAAGACATCGTTTTTTTTTTTCATTCTTTTTACATCTGAGATATATACGTATTAAATTTATTTCGTTCAATACAAAATACGTTTTATAATCCATATTATAATAATAATTATAGTGAACATTGTCATCTCGTCACACGGCCGAAAGACGCACAATGTACAAAATAACAATTATTATTATCAAGTTGTACGAGATACGACTATAATACGGGATTGTCGTAATATTTATATTATAATAAATAATAATATCATTGTTATTTCGCACGTGGACGGGCGGCGCCAATTATTTGTACTGCGAATTTTTACTTTCACCGAATATTTTACCGTCCTCCGACGAAACGATTACGCACACGTCTTCGTCTGATAATCGGGCGGTACACGGCACGACGACGGTCAAGTCGGTAAATGTTGAGTATAATTTGTTGCGAGAGACAATATGTAATATATTAATTTGAATTATTATTCTGTTTAATGGGTCATTGTCAATTTGACCCGTGTACACAATTAAACACTATATGTATAATATGTTATGTATATTATAATAATATAAAGACGAGCGACACCCACCAAAACATATTAGAAGTCGCGTCGCCCAATTAAAAATATTATGTTTGAAATTAATAAAAAAAACCTATTACACTAGTCTTCTGGGGCATTATTATAGTAATAGTAAATGGTAATAATAAAGTCCATCGATTCATAGGTACTATTATGATAATAAGATGTTATCATAAAACGGACGACTCGTCAAATACAAGAGTGTTATTCCAAAATGAAATAACTCGACGTCAGATAAACGTTCGAATGATAAAAATATAGTCGATAAAAATATATAAAAATAAATAAAACGTTCCATTATAGGAAAATTCTTTTGCCATCAGTCCATCACATTAAAACACAAATATAATTTATATAATATATCATCATTGTCGTATATTAAAATTCTACACTATACAATAATAATATAATATGCAACGAAACGCGCGTTTTAGCAGCTATTATTTTCATATACCTACTGTATTTTATTAACTTGTATATCTACCTAATGCTATGCGAGTCCTTGACCAAACGGAAAGTGAATTTAACATATAAGGCCATTTACAACAAAATTGGATATTAATGTTTTTTTAAGACCGCTTTTAAATTTAAAAAAATAATAATTATTCGTAAATTTTAATATTTAAATTGACATTAAAAATAAAAACTGTTTATTATTATCCAACTGCGAGGAAATCTGCATGTTTTTTTTCTGAATAAACGATAATATGGTAAGCAACAAACATTTATTTAGGTAACATACGTTTACATTATTATCGGACAAATAAATGGTAATAACTAATAACCTTAAAAACGAAAAACGTGCGAACACGTAAAATATTCAATAAGTCGTACGAAAAATAATTTGCATCGCATACCGCCAACAACGTTTGTTTGTTATAAAATATCACACCGTCGTATATAAATTCAATATTATGCTAAAAATTACGACGACTGCAACAATTTTCATGAGCAGAAAACCACACAAATGCCCGATGTCGCTTTATAGTTTAATAAAACACAATATTATTATTATTAATTAACAGAAGTATTAATTTATATAAATATATAAAAGTAACGAATATTTTCAATTTTATTATACGAAATAAAAATATAAAAATGATTTACATTAATTATTTTGTTCCGCGGGCAAAATGTTATAATACGTGATGTTAATTTTGTTCGGTGAAATAATTACACCGTCGAAACCATAAATAATAATAAAATAATATTATATGATATAATAAAATAATATAATAATATAATGATATGGAAACGACAGGAAACGTCGAAAACAAAACAATCTTTACACGCATCCTGTACAGAGGATTATATTATATACGAAGTGTACAACGCTCAAATAAATTATTCTATAAATACACGCGGCGGCCTTGAGAGTAAATTTTTTTTTTTATAAACAATTTGTACCGACTTCACTAGGCACGTGGTTGGGGGAGGGGTATCTCGTAAATACGTACGTGTAATGCACGATATTATAATAATATTGTTATGACGCCGAAACGAGATTGTTATTATTTTTTTCGTGCCGTTGATCCAAACATTACTTCTTATCGACCACCGAAGAAGAAAAAAAATTTAAGAAATACCGTTCGAACGACATTATTTGGCATTTGGTTTCGCCGCAGCAACACGAGGACCGCGAAGAAAACTGCAAAAAACATAACGCGTATCTCGCCGGGAAATAAACATTATATAATTATTAGGTATGTAGAAACGGATCGTCAACTGTCAAAAGTCGTATCCAAATAATAAATTGGTAATCGAATAAAATTTTTTGTTCGTTGTCGTCCTCGCACACAATTTCTAACACTTAGTATACCACACTTTTTTTTTCGTACCGCAACGTGATTATAATATTATTAAAATATAAATAATTTAAGCATAGTAAACAATAGCGTACAAATAAGTTTATATATATATATATTTTTTTTTTTACCTTTACGTGATACGAGTTTAGCATGTGACGCGGTAGTCGGTTGAACGTGCTGAAGTCCAGACGGCGACAAAATATCCCATTGCCATTCATGGACGACTGCCTGCATGCCATGGAAAAAAAAAACGAAAAAACAAATTAACGAACACAAAAAAAAAAAAAAAAATAATAATAAAAAAATACATAATAAATAACATCTTTGGTTATATATAGTCAAAAAACGTTGAGACAACGATATTATTTTACAATTTACAAATTATTATATTATACTCACAGATAAAATGTGGATAATATTTTCCTGAGGAAAATTATTATACCGGTACAAAAGAGAGAAAAAAAAAGACTTAACCTAGCCCAACACTTTGTCAGGTGTGCGAAGGACCGCCGCCGGACGTATACGTTTTCGTTTTCACCAGTCAAGTCTGTCTGTCTATTATTACACACTGCATGCATTGCGAGGAACCCTCTGAAGCACGTTTTACGATTTAATTTCTACATAATATTACGTTTCTTTAATTAATCATTATTTCTTTTAATTAACGGATAGATACGAAATTGAGATTGCGTGTGCGTGCGAGTTCGAAAAATACATTTTTACCTATACACAACGTTGTTTTTTGACGGCGGCCGCATGGTAAAATAATAATATAATTAGTTTTATATTATGGTAACCACGTTCGTTTTATTTTTTATTATTATTACAGTACGTAAAAATAAACGTTATACCATGCGTGCGTACGGATAAAAATATACGTGGGCACAAGAAATCCTTGTCCGTGACAGTGAAAATCGTGGCGCAAAGCCTAACGGTTATACGATCCATTATAATAAATGGAAAATATAAAACAACCACGCGGTCCGAACATAAACCAGACACCGGGTACGTTGTATAAACTGGTAAACAAGACGGTACATTAATTATTATGAAAATAAAAGTAGGGACGAAAATAAAACACAACGACCAATAATAATAATAATATTGATTTAGACTAATTAATAATTTATTAATATTATATTATACAGGGCTTAAAAATGAACAAATGTCATTTAAGAATTTAACAAAAATGAACACGAATTGTATTAATTTCGACCGTTGGTAATAATTAATGCTATGCTAATAACATTATATTATTTTATATTTCTAGCCCAATTTAATGTCTTCCAACCAGGGTCGACACGAAAATATACAACCGGATAGAGTGAGGTAAGGGTACTATTCTCTATGTGTTAATCAGACGAGCACGTCGTTCGAATTGCCCAACATAAAACATGTTATAATTAATAATTATTATTAAATTAAACGAACTGAATTTATATCATAAAAAATTAAAGAAAAAAAATTATTATACGACGAGTCAACGACCGTTAAAATTGCAATACTTCATTAATCATTAACATAATATGTGCACATCGTATAATGTTAATTTATCGCGCGTGAAAATAATTTTCATTTAAATTATTGGAATTTCTTTGATTTTTAAATCTCTAAATGGTTCGTTACGTGGACTGTCACTGTGGAGTATTGTCGACGCGTCCATCCTATTTTTTTTTTTTTATTTTTTTTAACACTTTGCAGAAATGAAATTCGAGAATGTTTTTATTATACATTTATACTTTTTACATTTTTAACGATATTTTTAATTACCAACAAACGTTGTTAATTAATTCTATTCTACATTCTACGCGTACTGCAGCGTCCTGGAAACGGATACGAACCGTATCCCGACGGCATGGCAGCACGGCAGCACACATCGGGTGTGGTCACAACAAGCTGGTGCATTATATTATTATTATTATTATTATTATTATTATTATTATTATTATCATTTTATTATCATTATTATTATTATTATCATTTTATTATTATTATTATGTATAAATATGTGGACGCATGCGTTATAATATTATCTAACACATTATATAATATTATTATAACATACAGCTCGACAGTCAAACGATTTCATTCGTTTAAATATTGATTTTTAAGTGACCGCGAACGACCGAAACGACCGAAACGACCGAAATGCGTACAGCAGACAATTATATTGAAAAATAATATTTGTGGATCGTGGATTGCGGATCGGGGCGCGGATAAGAAGCCCTTCCAGTTTTACATACGCCACTCAACAACCATCAGTTTAATAATATAATAAATATTTGATAATATGACCTTATTATAAACATAATATAATAATTAATATACAAGAAATTTTAAACATTTCATAATTTTTTTTGGTTTTATACGATCTTATAATTCTTACGATTTCAAGGACGATATTCGGTCAAGTAGCGATAGTTTCTCACATTTATAGGATATCTCACCGAGAAACCTTGAAATAGGATATAAAAAAAATTACAAAAATAGTAACAACGCCAGGAGTTATCAAGGTTATATAGCCGCCGCCGTCGTCCTGACCATCTTTATTAATAAAAGTACGACGGCTCGACGAGTTTGTTCAATATACTCTATACAGTAGAAATATATTATAGAATATAATGTTCACAACCACGGTATATACGATGATGTATATAGCGACCAAAAGGCGTCGAAGACCCAAGTCACGTTTACCAACTGCAAAACGGTCAAAATTATTGGTAAATAGTAATGAATTATGCATGATGTTATACTCTGGATGGCGTTTGAGATCACGCGAAAATATATTATATAATTATTTTAATATACATAAAATTATGTTTATTATAAATTAATAAAAGTAGTCGAAACGGGGAAAAAACGATCAAATGACCAACGTGAAGTACACCATTTCGGAATATGTTCGCACATAACCTAACCTAACCGTGGTATAAGCAACGGCGGCGGTAACAAACAATATATTATTATTGCGTCGCAGTAAAATGAAAAAACGTGTACATCGCCGCTGGAGCGCCTCACAGGAGCCGGATATCCTAACAAGGCAGATAGCACTGACTGCTTCCAAGCGTGTAAAGTGAAATATTCCAGTGTTACCCCGTGGAGGTTATTATAAAAAAAAAAAAAAAAAAAAAAACGAAGAATAACGTTAAGAAAATATACGTTAGAAAATCGAAAGCTAATAATATCACAAAAACGATAAATCTATAAATATATATTATACTATCTTTGCGAATTATGTCGCATATTGCACACGTATAGTGATCATCCACTGACGATTATTTCTTCGATCTAACCTATATACTGGTCATGAGCAACGACCACATCTAACCAGTAACCGTATTATTTAAACCACGAAGCGCGGTTCGGTCGCACCGATCGATCATCATCATCTCTTTACACGTTTTTCCTCGGTGACGACGGCGGCAACACTGCAATTTCCATCCCTTTTTACACGGTACGGTTAGGGGATGGTGCGATGACGAGTACATATTATTATTATACGTATATAATAATGTATAACATTCGTGTGCGCACGCGACTGATGAGTCATGCGTGTGTCGGCCGACAAATTTCCGACTGACCGACGCGTTTCCGGAGAAACGGCAAAATCGCGACAACAACGTTCGAAAAATACACCGTTAACGTAGGTCAAAATAATAATAATAATATCGCATATTAAATTTATACCTACTATATTGTATACATTATAAAAAAAAAAAAATGGGTTATTCAGTGGTCATGTTGGTTATCAATACGTGACCATTCGTGGTCGAACATCGAGAACGCACAACTTCACGCCGTCCATAAATAGGTAATAGGTGTACCAGTTATATACCGTCGGTGTATTGTTTTACGGAAGACGGTTACAATAATTATTATAATAACCGAGATTCTCTTGATTTCGAACCAAACGAACCGTTGGGTACGCGAATAACATATTCTAATACCCATACAAAATAATCTGTAGCTCTGCCGGTGATGCCGTATCTGTGGTCCTCCTCGGCGTTTTCCGCGAAAACAGGTTAATAAATCAACAACCATACAACATAAAAGGCCCCCCTCGGATTCGATAACGTATATACGAGTACAATTTATATATATAATATACAATAGATGAACAAGAAAGAATCTCGACAAAAATCGAAAAAAAGGTTTGCGATTCGTAGTTGGGGGGCGTGAAAGAGAATTTTATTGTTCGACAAAGTATAATATTATATATCAAAAATATAATAATATATACGAGTATAAGTCTTAAGTACGGTTTTCAAAAAAAAATAATATGTGATATTCGATATCACGACATCGCGTTAAAAACAATAAATTATTATTATGGATTCCACGTATTATATATTATATTATATGATTAAAGTAAGTCTAAGACGTAAATTAATAACGTATTGCGTAGCGCGTAGGTACTTACTTAAAAAAGCGAATGCGCAATTGAATTGAATATTAAATTAAGTATATTATATATATTGTACGAGTATTTAGAAAAAAAATAAATAAATACAATTTAAACAAAAATGATCTCAAATAGGTATGTAGGTAGAAGTAGAAGGTATGTGTAGTAGTAGTATGGCTGATAAGTTTTTGCCAATTACAGAACCATAATATATTATTTTCCGAGAAAACGTAATACCTACGATGTACGTTTCCATCTTACGTAAGTTCAACGATTTAATGAAATTGCATTCGTATGCACATATTCAAAATAATTCGTGATAAAATTGCATTATATACATTTTACAAGATTAAGGTACTTACTTAGAATTATTATTATTATTAATTATTATAATATCGAGTTTCGAGAATGTGCACTATGTGTGTTGAAAGGTAAACGCATTGTAATATTGAAAAAATATCAACGACTCGACTAGCTGAGATTGATGATATCAATATATCATTATTATTAATTATAAATTTATAATCAACAAATCTTGACGTTTTATATTCATCCTAAAATATAGTAGTCTTAACTTAATTGTACTGTTCATCATGTAAAGTGACTTTAAATGTGCGTATGCAATTATGGATATCTTTTATACACATGATATAAAAAATATACAAATTTTTTAGCAAAAGTAGTTAGGCCTAACTACTTAAACACAGAAAATGATGATGCAAATCCAACTAAAATCAGTCAATGTAAAGCACACCTCACTCACCCTGTTACAAATAACATTTTAAATTAAAAAATGCAAATATATTATAAAACGCACTTTATTAGCAATAATTTTGAACAAATAAAAAGCGACTGACGGTCACTTATTACGAACTTACCTACTGAAAACTCTTATCCAACGACCCCTGACTTCCTCGTATTCATATTAATTTTCTCTTAAGAACTATGTCAGATTCTGTGGTGTGTTATAGACAATTTCGCGGGTTCAAAAAATTTGATTTAATGTCATTTTTTTAATTTACCCTTTATGAATCTCTTTCATATAATTTCTGACGAATTTACAGGTTATATCAAACTAGAAAATGTAATGATACTATACAAATAGAGTAAAATCCTGCAACACAAAAACAAATAAAATAAAATAAGAATAAAAAGAAAACAACGGAAAAATACCATAAAACGACCGATACGAAATATAAAAATTAAAATGATAAGATACGCTTAGAATTAATTAGAAATAACAGCATAAAAACAAAAGACGCGAGAGGTGGAAAATTAACCGTCAGAAAACCACCTTCGCCTTGAACCGTGCGGCTGCGGGTGGCCTGCGGTCCAGATTTTTGGGTGCACCTTCTTATAATATTTATTATAAAAAAAAAACAAATGTATTATACTGTTATAGTAATATTCAATGTCGCGTCGGCGATAGAATGAGAGAGGGAACAAATACGATCGCGCGAGCATAAAAATTTGTCCGACGAGAATGCGACAAAATAGGTACTGTTTTATTATTGTACAAAAAAAATAAAATAAATAAAACGATATCATGATGTCGACAGATGGGCGAATTTTTATAATATATTCGAAACAATATAAAGTGCGAACACACCATTGAAAACCGTTGCGCCGACGAGATAAGGTTAAAATTAGCATACGCGACGCGCGAATATTATAATAACATTTATAGACGTAGGCGGACGACCGAAGGCAATAATAAAAAAAAACTATATAGAAAAAAAATATATCGAACCTTGAAGAGATGCGTTATAATCATAATAATTTATTATATTGTTTAATTTTATAATTTAATAATTTCAAATTTACGTATAATAACAAAGACAACAAAAGTCAGATAAATATTGTTGGCTCCCGTGTAGCGAGAGTTACGACCGACACACGTAATTACAATACATTATAGTACATAATAATGTAATGTAATATAATGTGCATGTATATTATAGTAGAGTAAAGTGCGGACTATCATTCTGTATCGGGTCGTTTAACACAAATTTTAATTGGGCCGCGGATAACACTAACCTAAAAAGATAGTAATAATAATAACAAAAATAATAATAATAATAATAATTATAATAATAATAATAATAATAATAAATACAATTTAATAATAAACAATATATACGCCGGCCGACGCACGACTACAGTCAAGGACAACCGGTTGGCGGAACTGCATTGTCTGCCGCTGCCGCGCCGCTGAACCGGTGGTTCGAGGAATAAAATATTATATACATGCACACCTCGAGCCGCTACCACAATCATAATAATAATAATGATAAAAAAAATAATAATAATAAACAGTGATAGTGATAACGATAATAAATCATAATAATACACGTCCATAACAATCCATCGTCGAAGACCATAGTTCGTTCTCTGCAGAGGGCGGTTGGTTCGTGTCTCGTTTAGAGGATGGTAATAATATTACTATTTTTATTACGGAAGTAAATATTATAAATATAATGTATCATTATAATGTTAGTTTTGTCGTGGTATAATAATATAAAATTGTATAAATATTTAAAAATTTTACTCTCCAATGGTTATCTTGTACTATTGGTGGGGAGGACTAATGAAACTCATCGTGTCGATTTCAACACTGGAGGTATGTGTTCGTTTTCTCCATCATCTGCGCATTCCAAAAATTCGTTAAGATATACAAAACGACGACGTACGAGACTACTTACGGTCGTAATAAACCGGCATATTATTATTATTATGACTGTGTTTATGGCTTTCGAGACGGGTCGACAAGGGAAAAATACCCATTTTTCCACGAGTTAACGTTTGAAAAAATATTTAATAACAATAAATGAACGATCCTTTAAAGAGGATCAAACGAAAAATGTCATTGTAGAACCGACAATGACATGAATCGTCGTCCCGAAGGTGCGAAAAATAATACATTCTGTTCATCTCACCAAACGCATAATCGTCCATAATGATATTATAATATAACTCGATACTAAATACTATAAAACTCCATGTAACGACGAGTAGTCAGTCAGACACGAATTCGATGTTATTATGTAATATTATAGATGGCATTCTGGTTTATTAAGAATCGAAAGAAAGAATTTTACTTTGGACAATAAAATATAATATTGAAAAAACTAAAAATCGAATTCTTAACGAAACCGGTCTGGATCAAAAAAAAAAATATGTCAAGCTAGAGCTCCTCGAAACGTACGCGTAAAGTAGGTACTTAGAAATGATCATTTCGTACCAACCAAAATTATTATACCGTAATTATCGCGGTCGAAAAACACAAGAAATCCTAATATGGAAATCGCGATCCGGGCCACACTACTTACGACGACGTACACGCAGTCGTAGAATAACAATCGTTCAAAGGAAGAAAAAAAAAAAATAACAATAATTATAAATCGGTACGTTTGGTTTACACAACCCAAAATGGTCGCCGCCGTTGTTGCTGGTGCACCGCACGCGTTTTTATTATACACACGAGTGTGTACAGCTGCTGCTGTGCGTGCTCTGTTGTTGGTATCGGAAACTCGGACACGGCAAAGCGACGCACGGTAGCATGACGGAAATTTCAAGGTTGTCCACGGCGGCGCTACGTATTTTTGATTATTATCAAATCTGACAAAAGACAATAATATTTGGTCAGGTTCGAAATAAAGAATTTAATTAAAACTGTTAAAATCGTCCGGATGAAATGACGAAACGTACAACAACGATCGTGGGAAGGTGGAACGTGAATCGTAATTAAAAGAATGTATTTTAAAACTCGATAATTGGGGGGTTTTTTTTTTCATCCGTTTTGTGTACCGACGAAAAAATTTCCATACACTCGTAGTATTTATAGAAATTTATTTTCCGGGGTGTGATATATTTATACAAAGCACGCGACGAATATTATCAGAAGAAAAAACTCGTAGATTAAAATAATATTCAATACATTTTAGTATTTTACACGATAACAACAACGTATCACATAGACTAGGAGAGATATCCCCTTTTTGGGAATAGAAAAACTGGAATATTATTATTTTAAAGTTTAAACCATATAGTGTCGACGACAAAATGTTAAATAACTACAAATAACCGCCGCAGCCATTTATGGACACATACAATAGACAATAATATTATATTATAATGTATACACTTACGATATAATAATAATAATCATGAAAAACATTACACTCCCTCGTCGGGGAAGGGTAGACGCGCACTCGTGTTAAAATGTAAATACATCGTGCGGCTGTTCGTAAAATATTGTAACCAACTAATGACTGTTCATTGTTGCGAGAGAAATATTATAATATTTTTGTTCTCCGTTGTCGTTTGAGAGGGAATCAAATTTTTAAAAATTCTCTTCCGAGTAAAATAATAAATACTCGCCGAAATTTTCGAACGTCGGGTTTGCGAAAAAATTTCGATTTTAATTAAATTGCAATATTTTTACCGGAAACCCCCTTTGGACATTTCACCGACGGATTCGTTGCTGAAAAGGTTCATTTTCCCTGCATCGCGCACAACACGTCGGGACGAGGTCGTGAGGGATTAAAAATATATGCGACAGGAATGCGATCCAACCCCTCCGTGCCAAGTAGATTTTTTTCGCTCTTAATTTTTTACCGAAAAAAAAACATCAGCGCGACACTATACATACACGATGTCCCCCGCAAGTGTTTATGAACGCGTGTAATTAAATATTTTCAAAAGGGTTTCGGTCTATTTTTTTGGTATTTTTTTTTTTTTTTTTAATAACGTCGGACAATTCCGTTATTCGAATACGCCAACAGCCAGTGTAAAAACTAAAAATACGAATGACAACAATTTCTCTGCGAATAATACACACCGGACACGTTGTAAACTAATTAACGCCCCCAAACCGCCCAAAAAGGGTCCATGAACTTGGAAAGTATGAATTATTTAATGGTTGGCGAATTCATGCTCGGAGGTCCGAGAGGGGTGTTTGATGGATTTAAATCGAATATTATCATTTATTAATATACATAGGAGAAGTTAATAATGATGACACCTTGCCGGAATAAAATTAACTATTTAATTAGTGGATTTTAATAATATAATATACCAAAGTACATTAAACACGCAAATATAATTAAAAATAGAAACGTGCGTTTCGCTCACAATGAAAAATCTGAGGAAAACCCAATGAATATTTCGAAATCGGATAAACAATATGGGCATGTAACAATGGACACCGAATACAGACCGGAAATGGAAATTTAAATAAATAATAATTTATGAAAATTTCGATTTGCCAAAAATAACGTGATACCATTATTAAATGGAACGACCAAGCGTGTGTTTAGTTAGCAATCGTTATCGTGGCAAACTATGAAAAAAAAAATACAAAAAAAAAATTTATTTTTCCGACCACACGACCGACTATTATATATAGTAACCATAATAATATGAATGTGTTCTAGAGAAACGCGATCACGTTTAAATTATAACGTTATTATTGTAAACAAAAATTATAAAAAAAATATGTTAATAAGTTTAATTTGACGTTGGACATATTACGTTTTATTTTCAATGCTACGACAGCAAAAATCCGCGTCGTTCAGAGATCGTTACAGAACTACACATATTACATTCAAATAACATTAAAACAACGTTTCGAATTATATTAATTTAATACAGAGGATTGGTCTGGGATAATAAAAACACAACAATAACAAAGAAAAGAGAAACACCGACGGAGGCCACTGAGGAAACGGATAAAATGTAAATTTACATACATAAGTCTAAAATTGAAAACTAAAATCGCATTTGATTTCTGATAATAATATTATCACACGCAGTCATCATAGACGATGCGTATAAAAACGGTTAAGAAGATCGCCGACCGCAACCGCAACACGCGATAATCGTGATTTATCGGTCAGACGATACAAGTAGCGGCAATGTCGTAATTCGCAGGCGATAACTACTCTAGACGAGCGTTAAAATTACAATGGCACACCTATTTAAAAACAACACAAAGAAACGTGGAATTTATTTTACCAACGCAAAACGATAATAAATATAATCGTTCGTAGTAAGGACGTCCTTGGATATATTCTCGACGAACGAGCGGAGTTTGTGCGCGTATGCGAAAAAGATACCCACGTGGTGGCGATGGCGGCGGCGGTTTACCGAGATAGAGAGATATTTTCCCGCCAAATAAATACAAAATTATTATTCGTTTTGCGCGCACATTGTTTTATGTAAATATCAACAATCATTTCGTACATATTTTATTAAAATAATATTTCCCGACGTGATTTCACAACAATAATAATAATAATAATAATTTTTCGTCCGATAGCCGTTTAGGCGTATGGATTTTCGCGAGTTTCCACAACGCGGTCACGCCGTCGTCGCAGACTCCGAACAAACGCCAGACGGAAACTTTTCGAATAGGGTGGAAATCCCCTACGGAAGAAATACAGAAAAAAAAATAAGGGAAAAACGCCACGTTTTCGCCCTCTTTTTCGTAACCGAAATTACACGCGATACGCGAGCGGCGGAAAAGGGAAGACGTCGGTGGCGTTACTCACGCACGCCGACAGTCTGACTAGGGCAACAATAATAAATTCGTGTGTTCACGACGGCGACGCGACGCGCCGCACCGCCGGGACACGAAATAATACGCACGGGGCGACGGTGTTTACACACGCCAACCGCATACCAACTTAATCTCAAAACCCTCTCGAAAATTCGTAGGCGTTCACACACCGGTACAACCGACGTGTTGTAAAATAATTAATAAAGACCAACAAAACGTAATATAATAATATTGTACGCAACACCGGCGACTTATAGAAAACATTACAATATTGACAGTAATAATAAAATAATAAGACTAAGCGTTATTATGATATCGAAAAAAATTACCTTTCGAAAATGTCTTTGAAGCTGATGCCACCGTGTTTCTTCGATGACGATGATGACGACGACCCGGAGCCGTTGCTAGTGCAGCTGTTGCTGGTGCCGGAACCAAACGATCCCGAGTGGACTGGCGACACGCTGCTGGCCGAATTGATGACGGGTGAATTGGATCCGTTGGACGATCCGCCGGACAGACTGTCCGTCCGTAGCCGAAGTTCCGGGTAGTCGACCATCATCATGGTGGACGGCGCAGGGGCGGCGACGATGGTTGATTTCGATTGCTGCCGGCGTTTCTTCTTCTTGCCGGACGCGGCCCGCTTGTCCGCGTCGTCGCCGCTGCCGGACGATTGTCTGCGCACGGCGGCGGAAGGCCATTCCGTGTCTTTTCTCAAGTATCCTCTGCCACAACGGCAAGCGCAAGCCTTAAACGCCATTTCGTAACCTTTTTTATTCAGGTTCACCACGTTGTTGTTGTTCACGTTGACGGTCCACAGATCTTTGACGCGTCTGCCGTTACCGTTACCATTACCATTGGCGTATGTGGCCGCGGCGTTTTTCATGTACGCCAACACCAGGCGTTCCCACGAGTCGAAACACTCGCGGTGCATGTACCGGCCGGCCAGACAGGCGCCGTCGCTGCACACCACGCGGGCGTAGAGATCGGCGGCGCGCGGATCTTCCGGCCTGATCGGCGTGGACCGCATAATGCAATCGCCAGTCGGCACGCAACAGCACTCTTCGTAAAGTTGGTGCAATTGGAACGTGTTCTGATACGGTTGTTGGAACATCTGTTCTACAGCGGTGGTGGCGGACGGGCCGAACAGATCGGCAAAGTGTCCGATTCCGTTAAAACCCATTGCGTTCCTGCGGGGAGCCATTCAACGACAAAGAACGGACGGCGACGATCTCATGCCGTGGTACGTGAAAAGCCCAACGTTCCGGCTTAACAATCCTGCCAATGTCGCGTTATTGCCGATTCGTGCGATACGCGAGTAAAAACAATTTTCAGTAATTTCGTATTATTTTTTCCAAGGGGACAAGTGATAATAATATACGCGAACAACGTTCGTGTCGAAACCGTGCGGTTTACACGTTACACGTCGACGACGCGAAGACGAAAAAAAAAAATAAATACTGTTTTGAGACAAAAAGTACGTAATAAGTGTCGGAATATAAATATTATGATTATAACGAAACGCGCGCGAGACGGAGCTTGTGTTTCTGTATGATGAAGAGGATAAACGAAAAAACGATTATTATAAATTTTTCTTTTTTCGTTCGAGAAAAAAAAAATAATTATAATAAAATAAAAACGTAATAAACAATATATAAATAACGATTTGTACTTCGTCACAGGTGTGCGAGGAGTGCGTGTGGTGCGTCGCGCGTGCGGTACAGACGACGTACGGCAACTTTCTGTTTCGTTGACCGACTGCGCGGACTGACGAGAGACGCGAACGCGAAACACCCGCGCGACGACGGTGGCGGCGGCGGCGACGATGATACGAACGGGCGCGCGCTCTCTCACAGATCCACAACGGTGCCCGCCCCGGTTTTGCGCGTCTGTGTGCCGTATTTTCGGTGTGCCTGTGAGACGGACGACGGTCACAGTCAAGGGCAGTGGTGTGTTGTATTGTCAGTGGCGCGCACTGGCGGCCGTTACGGGTATTTTCCCCCTACCACCGCCGCTGACAACGTCGTGGACACCACCACTAACACCACCAAGTCGATAGGGTAGTCGGTAGTGTTGGCGGCGTGGCGTGCGCGTCACGTGACATGTCGCCACCGTCTTCACCGCTATACAAACGTTTAGAACACGAAATTTGCATCTACTTCTTGGACACGTGGCTCAGGATAGTTACCGGTTTGGTTGAAACTCGTCCAGCATTAATGCGCAGTACGATTTTTAAAATTAAAGTTATCGGGCCGTCGTTCTCGAAAAATTTTTGAAAATTATTTATGTCATCGCAATGTTTTAAGTATATATATTATTATTATGTAACAAAGAATCTGGAAATGTTGATTTTCCAATCGAAGGCCATAGATTTGAATAATAATATTGAAAATCGCTAATAATTAAACAGTGACTAATAAACGATAAAAAAAAAAACAAAAATTACCCCATAGGGCTATAAAGTATCGATTAAACCAAATATTATTTATAATAATAAATATATCCTATAATAATATTGTAGTAAAGCCAATTCCAAAATATAAGAAATTGTCAAACACAGACATCAAAAAAAATATTATTTGATGTATTTGATTGTTTGCAAATTGGACGAAAAATTAATGGAAAATTATATTTTATTATACAATTTGCAGGTATTAATTAAAGCCAGGTTTTGGTACAACCTGAGATTTTATATCAATGTCATATTTTTTTATAATTAACCACACAAGTTTGAATTCGTTTTGATTTTTCGATCACTTCTTTTGGTCAGTTGAGTTTGGTTATTCGAGCGATTCTCGTGTACGTTTTAACATTTTGAAATTATACACTTTTAAACCGTTCCCCTTGTACAGTCACATGGTGTATCAAATTTCTTGAATATTTCGTTGATGCGTATTTTAAATATGAAATAAAAGTAAACACAAGATTTATTGCATACATTAAAATATAGATTATTACTTTATTATAATATAATTTTTGTACTTTACTTTAATTCCTATGAAATCAATAATACCTTTTTTTCTGATCAATAATACCTTCTTTATCATAACTCGGAGCTCTATTATTATTATTATTTAATAACATAATAATTAATTAAAATTTCAAAATAAAAATTAATTAATTTTTCGGAACAATAAAAGTGGAAAATATTACAAAAAAACATTATAATAAATATTATTATTTCAATAATTAAATATTTATAGTTTAAACCAATAAAAATATGACGTGTGATAAAACTGGTATAGAATAAAATATTTAAAATAATGTTATTAATTAATAATTCCAATGTTCAGTGATCACACCAAACAAAATTAACGGTAATTATTATTCAAGTTTTATTTATACATTTTTATTACGTTATTTATTATTACCACGAACATTATATTATTATTGAAAACCCGACTATTCCAGTAACTTTTATTGTTTGAATTGATAATAATGTACTTAGTACTTGTATATTATTATTGGTCCTATTTTAACATTTCCACACTGAATTCTGTAGTTATTTATTTATAGATCATAAGAGAATAAACACTATTATAGAGTAATGATAAAATCCGACGACGAAACCCCTATATTATTATTACGAGTATATTCAATCTTATTATTATTATATGGGATGATAATGCATGTATAATAATAAATACGTCTAAAAATAATTATTACACATAAAACGTGTAACAAAAAAAATCATCTATATGAATAAATTATTATTATTCTTAGTACTGTAAAACAATAATTAAAAAAAATTAAACCACATCACATTAGTTCATATTAAAATAATGCCTATTATTCCAGATAAATATAATTATTAGAATGATAATAATGTTGTTTATAATATTGTTTCCTTAATATTATTATCATTTATTTTATTAAATGTTTCATTCCCAGTGCGTGTGTGTACTTAAACGTAAACGTGTAGGTCATAGAATGTTTTATCGTTTCAAAACAAAATAAATAAATATTGTTCTTACAACAATATAATCAAATTTAATATTAAAATTTATTATTTTGAATATTAACCATTATTGTCCAGAAATATTATTAAATTTTATTTCAAAAATTTTTTAAACATATTTTTAACATGGATATTAATATTAAATTATTACATAATTTAATATATAGGTACTAAAGAAGAAAGAACTAAAGACTAACCGATAGTCGTTGGTAATTTATTACATATTAGTATATTACACATTATTCTGGTTAAATAACTCGCGCACAACGGTTTTCTTTATCAAACAAAATTAGGTATATTATCATCATGATGTATTGTGATTAACGACTAAAACACCAGTTCTTCAACATTTTAATATTTTTTAAAAACTAAATATTTATGAAATTGACAAAAATAAACGAGTATTATCTACCTATAAATTATATTCTCTAGAATTGTTCAAATGTTACTAATTAAAATACCTTTAGGCAACTCGTACAAAAATTAATGTTGTATACTTGTATTTACTATTTGTATAGTGTTCTAAATTTTTAATACTAATATAATCATTGATTATAGTTTATAGATAGAATAATCAATGATATGTCAATAATGTAATTATAATATAAAAATAAATACTTTTTTAATTTATTATGTTGCAATAATAATAGAATAATAATTATCACTCATAACCATAAGTCATCAGAACAGATATTATAATACTCGTATATTGTAGTAGGAATTGTCAGAATATTACATAAAAGACCATATTTTATAATATCTATGAACTATAATCCACCGTTTAAATTATGTAGGTACTTATCGATTGTATAATTAAATCACATTTTTTATTCCATAAGAATATGTATGAACAAGTTATGTAAAATTTTATAAAATTGAATAATAATTAATTACAAACAAAAAATAATTTTTGTATTTCACTATATTACTAATTAAAGTGTATGTATATTGTGTAGTATATGCTAATTAGTAATTACTAATTAGTAATTACTTACTAATAAATAGGGCTCAGAAGTTGTTGCATTGGCATCTTTTTTTTTGAACCATTAGATTTATTGCTGCAACATATCAAAAATATATCAAAATTTAATATTAATAAGTGCATACTCGTATTTTTACATATTTCATGATTTCTAAATTTAAGAGCATATTTTATAAATAATTATAATTTGTGAAGAATCAGTATGAAAATTCGTAAATAAAAAAAAATATAATTCATATTGAGAGAACTAACTAGATATTCTTGTATCATATTTTTCAAATTTTCATTTGACATTAAAAACAATCTTTAAATTTTGAAAATATCAAAAAAAAGTTTAGTGGTCCAATGTAATACTTTTGAAGGTAAACAAAATTATATCTAATGCATTTTAATGCATTTTAATTAATAATAATATAGATAGGTATCTGGTGGTTTTTCTAATTTGTATTTATGTATATTAAGTATATAAATAAAACTCGACAGAAACATTCAAGGGCATCCATCTTCATAACTTTAGGGACATGATATGGCATATTTTGGATAGATAAAAGGTATAGAAAAATTAACATTTAAGCAAATTTTAATTTTTTTTAAATTTTTTACTTCAGTTATAACTAGTATATTAGTAAAAAAACTATAAACATTATATTATTATACGTATAGTATAATATTATAACATGCAATAATAATATAAATAATGAAATAGAAATGTATAATTTATATTATTATATACTTTGCTTACGGCTTTATTATTTTATTTTGATAAGACAAATTATTTGAGTGATGACTGATGCTGATAAGTCATATGTGATAAATAATCATTCTACCTATTTTAAATATTGGTATAATAACAAATTTCCATATACACATTTCATATACATAAACACAAAAAAGCCAGGGAGAGTTGTCCCTCCCTTGATTACCTTTAAGGACGCCCTTGGAAATATTCTACAAGTGTCTTTTTTTATTTATTTATTTTAATTATAATAAAAAATAAAAATTGAAATTTCTTTAGTACTTTGATTTTTTTATATTTATAATTTTTTTTTAAATTTGTGTAAAAGAAATATAAGTGTATATTTTTAGAGCATATTTGTAATTTTTTAAGTTCATAAATGCATGCATATTTATTATTTTTTTAGTGCATTAAGTTCCGATAATTAATACTTTTATACTCCTAATAAAAAATATAATTTAAACGAGGTTTACAACTTACTGAATGTATGGAAGTTGTTTTATATTTATAATAATTATTATGTTAATTATAAAAATACACTTCACATAATAATTATATATTTAGTTTAATTAAAATTCAAAATATTAAGATTTAAGACTTATTAAAAATCATTACACTTCAAATTTTCAAAATACTTTGCTTAAAATTGAAATTATTAGAATTACAAAAAACCAAATGCTCTAATCCAATCAATGTATTTTTAACTGACTTTATAAAATAATTAATTATGTTATATCTTAAATTTTTCAATAATTTTGTGCGTATACATTAAATAATATTATATAATTTAATTAGTATTATTCTATCAGCATTGCACGCCGCATTCAATTTCAAGTGTTCAAAGAGTTGCCTAACTAAAACTCCTTGAAAATATTATATTCAAAACCATTAACCAATACCATTCCTCGGTATTGTTAAGATACTTAATGTAATTATAAGTATTTTAAAATTTTAAATAATACGATTTGAATAAAATCTATATTTATAGTCAATAATCTGGTTAGGATTATAATTCAAATCCAACCTATAAAATTATAGTTTATTATTTTCGTTCTTTGGTATAAATGGTGTAAAATGGTGGTAAATGGTGCTGGATCTATCACATAGTATAGACAATAGACATGCTCTGGTTTCATTCAAATTTATTAAACCATATAGTACTTCTTAGTTCTTACGTAATTTTTACGTGATTTTATGTAGTTATTTATGAATTATAATTAATAATATTATATTATTATTTTAAATTTTTAATATAATTTTATATACCTAAGAAATATTTGTACTTCAATTAAACCAAAACCTATATGGCTATATATTATTATCAGTTAATATTAATTATTTTAATGAGTATCGAGTATGAAAACTTTTTATATTTAAAAAATAATAATTAGCAATTCAATATATACGGAAGTGGAACGTAATTAATAATTATGATATAAAATTAAATTTAAAGTTTTATTTTTACAATAATATAATTTTTATTAAAATCATTCTATCTATATTTTTAATTAAATTTAATATTATAAATTATATGTATAAAAAGAGTGACAAATATAATTTAATTTATAAATATTATATACGTATTTATATGTATATTTATTTCTTATTTTAAATGTAAAAATATATTACTAATATAATGTGTGGGTTCATCGTTACATATTATGTATTATTTTAAATTAATAAAAAATTGCTGCAAAGTATTAAGAATTATTAAGATAAAGTATATATAATAATATAGTATAATAGTGTATTAACCGTGAATAAATTGGATCCTATATATGGAGGGACTATTTTTACTTTGTAAAATAATTTTGATCATCTCTACAATCGCAATTAAAAGGGTCAGCGATTAAAAATTTATCAAGGGATAGTGTACCACTGTGGGAAATTAACGTGTGTTCCGTAATGTATGGTTTATGAATGCTTTGAACCTACAAAATTGAAAGCGACAATAATTCTTTGGCCGAAATGTTTCCCAAAGCGATTTTTACATGCATGTCCCCCGAAGAGTCATTATATATTCAAATGTGTTTAATTTAAAATCATTCCTAATTTATACTTTTTAATCAGTTGTCCCAAACTGATTGGCTAAAGACCATAAATATAAATTACCCTCATTGTACAATATATTTTAGTTGATTTCTGAAACATAGATTTAAATATTATATTTTAATTTCATCCGCAATGTTAGATAATATGTCCTATATTATATTGTAAATTAAATATATAATATAATATTTAATATTCGATATTCAAATACATTTTAAATTTTGAGAAACGAAGAATGAATTGATTCGTATAAATTTCTATTTATAATATATGAATTATGACTGATAATAAATTAATAAAATAAAAATTTGAAAATAATAATTAATTATATGTTCAAACCTTCAAACATCCAGATTTTCGTCTGTGGGTACATTATACATTTATCGTTAACCATTAAACCATACCATAACGTATTGAAATTAAATAAATTTTCTCTCAATTAATGATGAATTGATGACTATAAGATCCAACGAAAGCCGAAAGGGGAACTCGAGTTATATGTTTAATTTTAAAATTGAATGTTTCGTAAAGAATTTGCCCGTTAGATTTTATTACCAATAGAGGCCAGAATATTAATCTTATTCTTTTTATTATTTGAGTCTAGTTAGTTTACTAAAAAATTCAATAAAAAACACAAAGTGGTTATAAATAATATCATAAACACGATCGCTCACAATATTTAATATTATATTATACATGGCCGGACATTGAAGATACTTTTTCGGCGACCGACCGCTAAACGAGTTCTTAACAAAACACAAAAGAACACGAATAATAATCTACACGCCGCGGCCATATAGTAAGCGTACGATAGAGAATTGGAGACTCCCGTTCCCGAACAACAATAGTATAAAAAAAAAAAAAATAATAATAATAATAATAATAATAATAATAATAATAATAATAATAATA